>CM059793.1:11847678-11860178 GCA_030435695.1 Brachymystax lenok tsinlingensis
TCAGAGTGATAGATAGTTTGTGGTAGTGGAAGGGAAGCAGTGTCCTGCTAAAGGCTGCGGTAGTACAACATTCATGTCCCTTGTGGCCAATCCAATATAGCCAATCAATATCCCCACTGATCTGTGAGTAACGCATAGCATTACAGAGGAAGACCAGGCAGCGTTCTTAAGGTGCTGTAGCGAGTGAATGCAAATGTGTCTGTGTGTGTGGTTGTCTTCACAGTGAAATACTAGCAGCAGGTAACGGACAGCTGCACCGTACTAATCTGTCTGCGTGTCCTAACTGAACGCCTTCAAGGTGAAGCTGTATATATATGGAGAGGAGTTGGTTCACGCACACACAAACACAAATCAAATCAAATTGTATTTGTATCATGTGCTGAATACAACAGGTGTAGACTTTACCGTGAAATGCTGACTTACGAGCCCTTAACCAACAATACAGAGTCAGAAAGTAAGAAAAATGTACAAAAAGGAAATAGTAACACAATAAAATAACAATAACAACAATAACGAGACTATATACAAAAAGTACCGGTACCGAGTCAATGTTGCAGGGGTATGAGGGAGTTGAGGTAATTGAGGCAATATATACATGTGCTGTAGGTAGGGGTAAAGGGACTAGGCAATCAGGATAAATAATACACAGAATAACAGCAGCGTAGGTGAAAGAGTGTGAAAGTCTGACTTACACACACACTTGAGTCATACTGTCAAGCATGATGAAGTGTGGAGAAAGCCTAGGAGAGAGAAAGAGGAGAGAAGAGAGAGAGAGAGATAGTAAGGAGAAAGAAGTACCCAGTGAAAGAGGAGAGAAGAGAGAGAGATAGTAAGGAGAAAGAAGTACCCAGTGAAAGATGAGAGAAGAGAGAGAGATAGTAAGGAGAAAGAAGTACCCAGTGAAAGATGAGAGAAGAGAGAGAGATAGTAAGGAGAAAGAAGTACCCAGTGAAAGATGAGATAAGAGAGAGAGATAGTAAGGAGAAAGAAGTACCCAGTGAAAGATGAGAGAAGAGAGAGAGATAGTAAGGAGAAAGAAGTACCCAGTGAAAGATGAGAGAAGAGAGAGAGATAGTAAGGAGAAAGAAGTACCCAGTGAAAGATGAGATAAGAGAGAGAGATAGTAAGGAGAAAGAAGTACCCAGTGAAAGATGAGAGAAGAGAGAGAGATAGTAAGGAGAAAGAAGTACCCAGTGAAAGAGAAAGGAGGGCTCTTGGCCTGTTTCTTTAAACTCCTGTCAATGGAATCAGTAATCTCATCATGTGGAGAAGTGCTGACTCAGGACGCTGGGCTAAAGTGCCTGCAGATGAGTGTCATCTCAGAGGAGTTCAGCCTCATGTAATACAAACCAGCTCCCAGCCCGGTGTGCTTATGAAACCACCTCTCCCTCTCTCTCTATGCCTCCCTTTATTCCCCCTCTACCCTCTCTTCTCTGCCAAACCGTCTCTCTTCCTACCCCTTTTTCAATCTGACTCGCTCCATCTCTCTATACCCCTCATCTCTTCACTGCCTCCCCCTCAGCATCTCCATATCACCCCTCTCGCTCTACCCATGCGTCGCCCCTCTGCCTCTCTCCCTCCCTCTCTCCCCCCTCTCGCTCTACCCATGCATCTACCCTCTACCTTACTCTCTCCCTCCTTCTCTCCTGCTCCATCCTTTACAGCTCCCTGATCACTCACCACCATTACTTATTTATATCCACACTATCATCAGCCACCTATCAGTATATTACAATACACTATGCTATGTCGGCGTCCCAAATGGCACCAAATTCCATTTGTAGTGCACTACTTTTGACCAGGGCCTATAGTATTCTGGTCGAAAGTAGTGCACTATGTAGGGAATAGGGTGCCATTTGGGACGCATGCTATGATACACTTCCCCAGTGTCCCGCAGGCCTCCTCTAGTGCAGACACCCTAACTAACTCATAATCAGTGAAATGACTAGTATTGTAATGCTTCATCATAATGCAACCTTATTAGCAGTGTTGGTTTTTGGTCTTGGTCCGTACTACTACTGTACCCCCAGATGCATTGATAAGTGACAGTGTCGTCTGAGACAGTTGTATTCAAATGCATCATAATTACTGTGGGAATGTAAACTGGTCAGAGCTTCTCCCCCTGCTGGTACAACAAGGTAACGACACCCATTGACTCCTAGCCTGCCTAAATACACGACACACTGTTTATAATTATGGCTGTGTGCTTATGTGTGTGAGTGTGTGTGTGAGTGTGTGTGAGTGTGTGAGTTTGTCTGTGTGCACCAATGTCTTTGTTGGAAATTGCTTGGGGGTAAGAGGGTGAGAAGAGGTGTGCAAGAGTGTGTGTGTGGGCGTCACCATGTCTCGGCTAGTCAGGAAGCAAAGGGGGCGGGCTGTGTGTGTATCTGGTGTGTGAAAACAGTATTCTAGACGGGCACAGAGCAGAACATCACGGGGTCCTCAGTGCTGTGTCTCAGGGGGCAACCGCCACTGGCTCCCATGGCAGACTCGCAGGCACTGTGCCCACCACACACACCCCATATTTCATTGGCATTGCCTAAAACCCATTCCCTTCTTCCACTGGCATTGACCTCACCACCCACAACCCCCCACCCACTCTCCCAAACAAGAAAAGTTTCCAATGAGAGAGGGAGAGGGGGGTTGGAGGTTGGGCACACACAGGCCCCTCAATCAACCCTCCCCCTCGTTTCCATGGCGAGCAGACTGGGAATGTTTACTATTACAGTCACATCTCTCTCTCTTGATTCTCCCTCCATCCCTCACTCTATCCCTTTCTCTCTAGATGGGGCTAACATTGGCCGCCATGGGTAACTTTTGTCCACCGAGCCTCGGGGTGGTTTTCAAACAGGCGCTGAGGGCCGTGTGTGTGCATCTCGGGCCTTTTCATGTTGGGGCTGTAATAACCCCCCCCCCAGACAACATGGACAATAAAGGAATGCATGGCAGAGGGAACATGGCTGCTCACGTAGAGTCACCCCTTTGTAGAGTCCAGCGGCTGGACCCTTGTAGAGTCTGTACGGCTGGACCCTTGTAGAGTCCAGCGGCTTGACCCTTGTAGGCCTTTCTATGGGTGTCTGAAGATCTGAGAGGGATTGGAAGAGATCACACCAGCGCCACTGCTATGGCTAGAGAGCCAAGCTCTGCTCATTTACATTGAAGTCAATGACGAGATCATTTTCTCCTTTTACAAGTGACTTAGTCCAAGGACAACATGAATAAATAGACTAAAATGTTGTATTATTTATCAGATAAGCCACTGTGGTGACTGTAGAGCCCATGGTCCTTATGGTCATTCTATAGGGTTATGCCCATGGTCCTTATGGTCATTCTATAGGGTTATGCCCATGGTCCTTATGGTCATTCTATAGGGTTAGGGTTATGCCCATGGTCCTTATGGTCATTCTATAGGGTTAGGGTTATGCCCATGGTCCTTATGGTCATTCTATAAGGTTAGGGTTATGCCCATGGTCCTTATGGTCATTCTATAGGGTTAGGGTTATGCCCATGGTCCTTATGGTCATTCTATAGGGTTAGGGTTATGCCCATGGTCCTTATGCTAAGAGTAGGGGTGTTAACCACGCTGTCCTGCCTAACTCCCAACATGACCTCATATACTCATGGTCACCTAATCATCCGCTGATTCTACATTGGCATGATTCCCTCCTCGCCACTGTGATAGCTTTCTGGACCAAAATGGCATCCTGAATACACGTTAAAACAATGGCTCACACACACCCAGATGGGGATTGTGTGTGTGCTGTATGTGTGTGTTTGGAGGGGTGTTTGAGAAGCCAGCCTCAGTGACGCAGACCTCAGCGCCAGGCCACATTAATAACGCACAGAGCGCCAGATCGCAAGACCTGAGCAAACACAGATGGATAGAGGAATGGGCTGGCTTAGTGGATAACCCTGGTGGAGAGAGAGAGAGAGAGAGAGAGAGAGAGAGAGAGAGAGAGAGAGAGAGAGAGAGAGAGAGAGAGAGAGAGAGAGATATGGCGAGAGAAAGAGGGAGGGCGAGAGAAAGAGAGAGGGGGGTGGGGGGAGAGACAGAGAGAGAGAGAGAGGGGTTGGGGGGAGAGACAGAGAGAGAGAGAGGCGGGATGTATAAATAGATAAATATGTAATAAGTGTTCATGTTGTATAGTTTATTTCACTTTTATTTATTATCTATTTCACTTGCTTTGGCAATGTAAACATACGTTTCCCATGCCAATAAAGCCCTTAAATTTAAATTAAGTAAAAACAAACAATAAATAACAGCAGCAGCCACAGCTAACCCTCCTTCCTCCTCCTCCTCCTCCTCCCTCTCTCCCTACCTTCCTCCCCCTCCTCCTCCTCCTCCCTCTCTCCCTCCCTTCCTCTCTGGCGGTTATGACAAACACCTGCCTCCTCTCTTCCAGGGGGAAGTGTGTGTCTTGCGGCCTGTGACAAGAGTCAATAAATCGCCGCACCGTTCTCTGCGGGCCACCGACTTGACAGTCTGACACACACACACACACACACACACACACACACACACACACACACACACACACACACACACACACACACACACACACACACACCCTCTGTTGCCCTTACTGTTTCACTCCTCATCTTCTCTTCATCTTTCCTAGCATCCACCCTTTTTTACTTGCCCTCTTTCCATCCCCCTTTCTTTCTTTGGCAGTGAGTCTGTCCTCCGTTGGCTGAACCACTGTCCTGTGTGTACAGTTGGAGCTGGTTACATAATGGTGTGTACAGTTGGAGCTGGTTACATAATGGTGTATATTGGTGGGGCTGGTTAGTGTGTACAGTTGGAGCTGGTTACATAATGGTGTATATTGGTGGGGCTGGTTAGTGTGTACAGTTGGAGCTGGTTACATAATGGTGTGTACAGTTGGAGCTGGTTACATAATGGTGTATATTGGTGGGGCTGGTTAGTGTGTACAGTTGGAGCTGGTTACATAATGGTGTGTACAGTTGGAGCTGGTTACATAATGGTGTATATTGGTGGGGCTGGTTAGTGTGTACAGTTGAAGCTGGTTACATAATGGTGTATATTGGTGGGGCTGGTTAGTGTGTACAGTTGGAGCTGGTTACATAATGGTGTATATTGGTGGGGCTGGTTAGTGTGTACAGTTGGAGCTGGTTACATAATGGTGTGTACAGTTGGAGCTGGTTACATAATGGTGTGTACAGTTGGAGCTGGTTACATAATGGTGTATATTGGTGGGGCTGGTTAGTGTGTACAGTTGGAGCTGGTTACATAATGGTGTATATTGGTGGGGCTGGTTAGTGTGTACAGTTGGAGCTGGTTACATAATGGTGTGTACAGTTGGAGCTGGTTACATAATGGTGTGTACAGTTGGAGCTGGTTACATAATGGTGTATATTGGTGGGGCTGGTTAGTGTGTACAGTTGGAGCTGGTTACATAATGGTGTATATTGGTGGGGCTGGTTAGTGTGTACAGTTGGAGCTGGTTACATAATGGTGTATATTGGTGGGGCTGGTTAGTGTGTACAGTTGGAGCTGGTTACATAATGGTGTGTACAGTTGGAGCTGGTTACATAATGGTGTGTACAGTTGGAGCTGGTTACATAATGGTGTATATTGGTGGGGCTGGTTAGTGTGTACAGTTGGAGCTGGTTACATAATGGTGTATATTGGTGGGGCTGGTTAGTGTGTACAGTTGGAGCTGGTTACATAATGGTGTGTACAGTTGGAGCTGGTTACATAATGGTGTGTACAGTTGGAGCTGGTTACATAATGGTGTGTACAGTTGGAGCTGGTTACATAATGGTGTATATTGGTGGGGCTGGTTAGTGTGTACAGTTGGAGCTGGTTACATAATGGTGTGTACAGTTGGAGCTGGTTACATAATGGTGTGTACAGTTGGAGCTGGTTACATAATGGTGTATACAGTTGGAGCTGGTTACATAATGGTGTGTACAGTTGGAGCTGGTTACATAATGGTGTATATTGGTGGGGCTGGTTAGTGTGTACTAGTGTGTATTATAGAAGCTGGTTAGTGTGTACTAGTGTGTATTATAGCAGCTGGTTAGTGTGTACTGGTGTGTATTATAGAAGCTGGTTAGCGTGTACTAGAGTGTATTATAGATGCTGGTTAGTGTGTACTGGTGTGTATTATAGAAGCTGGTTAGTGTGTACTGGTATTTAATGAGTTTAGTAGATGGTTTATCTGTACTAGTGTGTAGAGGTGTGTACTAATGTGTAGTGGTGTGTACTAGTGTGTAGTGGTGTGAACTAATGTGTAGTTGTGTATACTAATGTGTAGTGGTGTGTACTAATTAATGTGTAGTGCTGAGTAGTGGTGTGTACTAATGTGTAGTGGTGTTTACTAATGTGTAGTGGTGTGTACTAATGTGTAGTGGTGTGTACTAATGTGTAGTGGTGAGTAGTGGGGTGTACTAATGTGTATTGGTGTTTACTAATGTGTAGTGGTGTGTACTAATGTGTAGTTGTGTATACTAATGTGTACTGGTGTGTACTAATTAATGTGTACTGCTGAGTAGCGGTGTGTACTAATGTTTAGTGGTGTTTACTAATGTGTAGTGGTGTGTACTAATGTGTAGTGGTGTTTACTAATGTGTAGTGGTGTGTACTAATGTGTAGTGCTGAGTAGTGGTGTGTACTAATGTGTAGTGGTGTTTACTAATGTGTAGTGGTGTGTACTAATGTGTAGTGGTGTTTACTAATGTGTAGTGGTGTGTACTAATGTGTAGTGGTGAGTAGTGGTGTGTACTAATGTGTAGTGGTGTGTACTGATGTGTAATGGTGAGGAGTGGTGTGTACTCATTTATGTGTAGTGGTGTGTACTAATGTGTAGTGGTGTGGGCTAATGTGTAGTGGTGTGTGTGCAGTGGTCTGACCAGGTGTTAAATCAGAGAGGTACTGCTACTGAGGTGTAAGAGGGTAGTGGGGGGGTTCAGTCGGGGCCACATTCTGTACACATACTATAAATCACGCTGTATTTGGCACCATCCAGATCAGACACTACTACTACTACTACTACTACTGCTATACTGCACTGCTACGCTGCCACTGCCACCACTACTACCGCTACTACTACTACTACTACCACCACCACTGCCACTACTACACTACACTACCACCACTACTGCTACCAACACCACTACTACTACTACTACCACTACTACTACTGCTGCTACTACCACTGCCACTACTGCACTACCACCACTGCTACTGGCACTACTACCACTGCTACTACTAATACGCTGCACCACTACTACCCACTACCACCACTGCTACCACTACCAAGCTACACCACTACCACACCACCACTACCACTACCACCGCTACCACCACCACCACTACCACCGCCACCACCAACACCACCACTACCACACACCACCACCACCACCACCACCACACCACTACCACCGCCACCACCACCAACCACCACCACTACCACTACCACCAACCGACCACCACCACCACCACCTACCACCACCACCGCTCACCACCTTCCACCAACACCACCACTACCGCTACCACCACCACCTACCACCACTACTAACACCACCACCACTACCACCTCACCACTACCACCACCACCGCCACCACCACCACCACCACCACCACCGGCCACCACCACCGTACTGCCAACACCACCACCACCGCCACCACCATCACCACTACCACACACCACCATCACCAATGCCACCACCACAACACCACCACCACCACCACCACTAACACCACCACCACTACCACCTCACCACTACCACCGCCACCAATAACCAACACCACTGCTACCACCACCGCTACCACTAACACCAACCACCGCCACTACCAACACCACTGCCAATACCACCGCTACCACCAACCACCACCACCACCGCTACCACCACCGCTACCACCGAAACCACCACCGCCACCACCACCGCTTACCACCACAATTACGACCGCACCAGCCGCTACCACTAACAACCACTACCAACCACCGCTACCACTAACACCACCACTACCAACCACCACCTACCACTACCACCAACACCACAACCAACACCACCACCACCGGCTATACCACCGCCACCACCACTGCCGCTAACCACCAACACCACCGCTACCACTAACACCACCACCACCGCTACCTCATCCACACTACCACCGCCACCGCCACTACCACCGCCACCACCAACACTACCACCACCGCCACCAACCAACACCACCGCCACTCATCTACTACCACCGCACCACCAATCACCACCACCAACACCGCCACCACCACCGCTACCACTACCACCACCGCTACCAAGACGCACCGCCACCACTACCACAACGACCAGCCACTACCACCGCCACCACCACGTATAACACCACAACCAACCACTACCACCACTACCGATACCACCACCGCCACCACCACCGGTTACCGCCGCCACCACCAACACCACGCTACCACCTGCCACCACCACCACCAGCCACCACCACCGCTACCACTACCACCACTACCACCGCTACCACTACTACTACCAAACACCACCGCCCCTACCACCACCGCTACCACCAACACCACCACTCACCACCGCTACCACCAACACCACTACCACTGCCACCCAACTAATCCGCCACTAGCAGCACCGGCTACCGCCACCAACACCACCGCTACCACTACCACCGCTACCGGACCACCACCACCGCTACCACCACCACCGCCACCAACCGTACCAACACCACCGCCACCACCACCGCTACCACCACCGCTACCCACTCACCGCTACCACCAACCACCACCGCTACCACCACCGCTACCACCAACACCACCGCCACCACTACCGCCACCACCACCGCTACCACCACTACCAAGCCACCACCAACACCACGCCACCACCACCACTACCACCACCACCAGCACCGCCACCAGCACCGCCACCACCGCTACCAGCCACCACCAACACCACCGCTACCACCACCACCACCACCACCGCCACCACCACCGCCACTACCAAACACCACCGCTACCGCCACCACCAACACCACCGCCCACCGTCACCACCGCCACCACCAACACCACCACCACCGCCACCAAACACCGCCACCACCACTACCAACAGCCACCGCCACCACTACCGCCGCCACCATTAACCACCACCGCCACCACCAACACCACCGCTAACAATACCGCCACCAACACCACCACCACCACTACCACTACCACCGCCACCACCAACACCACCGCCACCACCAACCGCTACCACCGCTACCACTACCACTACCACCACTACCACCACCGCACCACCGCCACCCACCAGCCGCCAATACCAACACCAACCACCACTACCACTGTAGCCACTTTCACCATAACGACCACCAACACCACCGCCACCACCCGCTGACCAGCTTAACCACCGCTTGGCTACCACCAACAACAACCACCACCATCACCACCGATACCACCACCGCCACCGCTACCGCCACCAACTAACCACCACTGCCACCACACGCCAACCACCAACACCACCGCCACCACCAACGCCACCAACACCCCGCTACCAACACTACACCACCACCACTACCACCTTAGCTACCACCACCACCACCACCACCATCACCACCACCACCATCGCCAACACCACTGCCAATACCACCACCGCTACCACCACCACTACACCACCGCCACTACCACTACCACTGCCACTACACCACCAACCACCATTAATACCGCTACCACCAAACGCCACCACCGCCACTACCACCGCTACCACTAATACCACCACCTGTTACCACCAACGCTAACCCAACACCACCAATACCACTACCACCGCTACCACCACCATTAACACCACCACCACCGCCACTACCAACCAACACACTGCACTTACCACCTACCACCGCCACCACGCTACCGCTACCACCACTAACACCACCGCTACCACCACCATCACCACCGCCACCACCAACTACCACCGCCACCACTAACATCACCGCCACCACCACACCACCACCACCACCGCCACCACTACCACCGCTCACCATCAACACCACCGCTGTCACCACCGCTACCAACACCAACCACCACCGCCACTACCACCGCCACCACCGCACTACACCCCACACCACCACCACTACCACCAACACCACCACTGCCACCGCTACCCCACTGCCACCACCGCTACCACCAACCCACCAGCTCACGCCAATACTACCACCACCAACACCACCACCACTACCACTACCACCACCAACACCAGCCACCGCCACCGCCAACACCACCGCTACCACCACCGCTACACCATTAACACCACCGCCACACCACCGCTACCACCAACACCACCGCCACTACCGCTACCACTAACCACCACTACCACCGCCACCACCACCGCTACCAACACCACAACCACTACCACTACCTGATACCACTACCGCTACCACATCGCCGCCACCATTAACACCACCGCCACTACCACCGCTAATGCCACCAACACCACCGCTACTACCACTACCACCAACCGCCACCACCACCGCCATTACCACCGCCACCACCGCTACCGCCACCACCACCACCACCGCTACCACTAACACCACTGGTTACCACCGCTACTACCAAACCACCGCCACCACTACCACCAACACCAATAATTACCACGCTACCACCAACACTACCACCAGCTACCACCACCAACACCACCGCCACTACCACCGCCACCACCAACATACCGCCACCATCATCACCACCAACACCACCATCACCACTCTACCACCAACCACCAACCATTCCACCACTAGCTCTACTACCATCAGCTACCAACACCACTGCTACCACCAACACCACCTAGCTACCACTTCAACCGCTACCACCACTGGCCACCAACACCACTGCTAATTACCACTACCACTACCACTGCCACCATAACACCACCGTACCAATTACCACCGCCAACACCACCGCTACCACCAACACCACTAACACCACCACCACCACCACCACCGCTACCACCACCACCGCTCACCACTAACACCACCCACCACCACCGCCACTACCACCCCACCACCACCGCTGCCACCACCAACACCACTACCACCACCGCTACTACCACCACCACCACCGCTACCACCAACACCACCGCCAATACCACCAATCGCCACCACCAACACCACCACCGCCACCACCACCACTGGATACCACCACCACCGCTACCACCACCACCACCACCGCTACCACCAACACCACTAGCGCTGCCACCACCGCCACCACCACCACCACCACCAACCACCACCGCTACCACCAACCGCCAATTACCAACACTACTAACACTACCACCAACCACCCACCGCGATACCACCAACACCGACAACCACTACCACCACCACCACTCCAACCACCACCGCTACCACCACTACCGCTACCACCAACACCACCGCTACCACTACCACGCCACTACCAACACCACCTTTGCCACCACCACCACCAACCACCACCGCTACCACTACCACCACTACCGCCACCGCTACCACTCAACACCACCGCCACCACCGCTTGCCACCACCACGCCACGCCACTACCAACCACTACCAACACCACCGCTACTACCACTGCCACCAACTACCGCCACCTACTACCAACACCACTACACCGGCCACCGCCACCATAACACCACCGCTACCACTACCGCTACCACCACCGCTACCACCAACACCACTGATACCACTATCGCCACTACCACCGCCGCTACCACCCACTGCCACTACCACCGCCACCACCAACACCACTAATACCAATGCTACCACAACCACCACCACTACCACCGACCAATGCCACCGCCACTACCACCGCCCAGCCACCATCATCAACACCACCGCTACCACTACCACCACCATTAACACCACCGCCACCACCAATGCCACCACCAACACCACCACCACTACCACTACCACCACCACCGCTACCACCACCGCCACCGCTGCCACCATTAACACCACCGCCACCACCACCGCTACCACCAACACCAGCCAACCACCACCACCACCGCTACCACCAACAACACCACCACCACCACTACCACCGATACCACCACTGCCACTGCCACTGCCGCCACCATTAACACCACTGCTACCACCAATGCTACCACCAACACCACTGCCACCACTACTACCACTGCCACCACTACCGCTACCACTAACACCATTACCACCGCTACCACAAACACCACCACCACCGCTACCACAAACACCACTGCCACTACCACTCTACTACCAACACCACTACCACCACTGCTACCACTGCCACCACCAACACCACTGCCACCACCACCACCACCAACACCACCGCCACCAACCACGCTACCTACTACTGCAACCACCATCACCACCGCAACCACTAACCACCGCTACCGCTACCACCAACACCACTGCCACTACCACCACTTACTACCACCACCAACATTACCACTCACCACCACTTCCACCACTAACCACCACTACACCAATACTTCACCGCTACCAACACCACACACTGCTACCACCGCCACCA
>CM059793.1:11865178-12102678 GCA_030435695.1 Brachymystax lenok tsinlingensis
GTTTCTAGTAGGTTGAGGCTGGGTGCTGCAGACTGTTCTAATGCCCTTGCCAATTCGTAGATATATATGTTGTTGAGGGTGGGGCTTAAGCTGCATCTCTGTCTCACCCCACGGCCCTGTGGGAAGAAATGTGGGTTTTAACAGCACACTTGTTGTTTGTGTACATGGATTTCATAATGTTTTCCCCCAACACCCCTTTCCATCAGTTTGTACAGCAGACCCTCATGTCAAATTGAGTCAAAAGCTTTTTTGAAATCAAACAGCATGAGAAGAGTTTGCCTTTGCTTTGGTTTGTTTGTTTGTCAATTAGGGTGTGCAGGATGAATACGTAATTTGATAAAAAGCAAATTTGACATCTGCTCACTACATTGTTTTCACTGAGGTAATGTACGAGTCTGCTGTTAATGATAATGCAGAAGATTTTCCCAAGGTTGCTGTAGACGCATATCCCACGATAGTTATTGGGGTCAAATTTGTCTCCACTTTTGTGGAAGGTGTGTGTGGGTGTGTATGTGAGAGAGAGAGAGAGAGAGGAGAGAAAGAGAGGGAGAGAAGAGAGAATGTGTGTGTCTCAGTGTGTGTGTATGGGGGTATTGTACACACAGAGATGGATTCAGATTAAATGGGCAAATAAAAAGTGTGGATGAGGAAACTGGCCTGCGTATAGATTCAGTGTCTAGACACAAATATTTAGACTATCTAACTGCAGACACAGACTCAAACCCTCCCAGGCACACACACACATGTACACGCACACACACACACTTCTCATAACTTCATATGTAAAGTATTTCCTCCATGGTATTTCTGCATACTTATTACAGAGAAAAAAATCCCCCATTATTGTATATTGCTATATGTGTCACGTCCTGGCCATAGATAGCCCTTTTGGCTGCTCATTGGTGTTTTTGGTCAGGACGTGATCAGGGGTGTTTTTGGTTCTATGGTTATATTTCTATGTTGGTTGGTTTGGGTTCCCAATTAGAGGCAGCTGTTAGTCGTTGTCTCTAATTGGGAATCCTATTTAAGTTGGTTCCCTGCCCCACTTGCCTTGTGGGTTATTGTTTGTAGTTGTGTGCCACACCTGTGTTACGGTGGGTTGTTGTTTATTTAAAAAAAAAAAAAAATGTGTTGCCAGTTTGCATTATTAAAGTATGTATACTGGAAACCTCACAGCGTCTTGGTCTGCTCCATCAACAAGCCGTGACAATGTGTGTGTGCATGGACCAAAGACCAATAGGAACAAAATGAATGTATGTTTGAGGTATGTGCTGTAAAAGGCTCCTTGTTCTTACGTTAAGGAAGCCCACCTGTCCTCCTTGCTGGCCAGAGTCGGGGCAGACAAGTTGGACAAACTCCTTGAGGCTCTCCTGGGGGTGGTAGCGGATGGCCGGGTGGGAGAAGTAGGAGCCGGGTTGCTGGATGATGGGCGACGTGGGGAAGTGGAGGCTCGACGGCGTGGCGTGGGGACTCGCTGTGCACGGAGAGAGAGGCAGGGGTAGATAGAGACAGTTTATTATGTCAATAAAGCATGTTGATTTTGAAAGAGAGAGAGAGAGTTGAGGTGATACGGAGTATCACACACGGTGGGGCTACATGCAAATAGATGGAACCCCTACACACACACATTCTTAAACAAACAAACACAGACACACGCTGACAGACAGTATGACAGGCCTTGGTGACAGAGGGCAGGTGGCCCACAGTTCAGATGACAAGATGCCCCCAGACCGTAATGCACCTCACTGTCAATCAGAATGGGGATGAGCCCTCCGTGACAACCAAAGTTACACAAGTCCGCTTTCCTTCACACACTCAAGGTAAAAATATTAGCCGTTAACTTGACACCTCCAAACGTGGCATTTGTCACAATGAGATATGCAGTTACTGTACATTAGTGACATTAGCACCTGACGTCTGGACCGTCACAACAGAAGTCTTGAGACCAGTGAGTTGAGAGGTTCTGGGGCCAAATGTAGGCATTTAGGGTTTGTTTTGGCTGTAGTCACCAATGATACAACTAACTATTTAAACCCTGAAAGGGAGGGTGTGTGTGTGTGTGTGTGTGTGTGTGTGTGTGTGTGTGTGTGTGTGTGTGTGTGTGTGTGTGTGTGTGTGTGTGTGTGTGTGTGTGTGTGTGTGTGTGTGTGTGTGTGTGTGTGTGTGTGTGTGTGTGTGTGTGTGTGTGTGTGTGTTGAATGAACCGACCTGAGCATGTCTTCAGCTCTCTCCTGTCCTCCTGCACCACATGGTATCCCAGGATAACAGACTTAATGGAGCGAGGATTATCAACTATTTAATTGTAACCGGCACAATCTCATTAGGCTGCTCTTAATAGAGGTAACATTAGTTTATTGGTTATTAGTATAATGCCTGGCTGGGAAGTGCGACAGGGGGAGGGGAGAAAAAGAGAGAGAGAGAGGAGAGAGAGGAGAGAGAGGGTAAAGAGGGAAAGAGAGAGGAGGAGGGAGGGAGAAAGAGAGGGGGTGGGAGGGAGGGAGAGAGAGAGAGAGAGAGAGAGAGAGAGAGAGAGAGAGAGAGAGAGAGAGAGAGAGAGAGAGAGAGAGAGAGAGAGAGAAAGAAAGAGAGAGAGAGAGAGAGAGAGAGAGAGAGAGAGAGAGAGAGAGAGAGAGAGAGAGAGAGTGGGGGAGGGAGCGGGAGAGATATATAGGGGGAGGGAGGGAGAGAGAAAGAGAAGGGGGAGGGAGAGAGAGAGAGATAGATAGAGATGGTGAGCTCAGAATGAGAGAGAAGCAGAGAGAGAGAGAGATGGTGAGCTGATACCACATAAACATTATCAAAGCCACAGCTCCCTGCTGCAGTAATTCACTTAACTTTGCTGTGAGTTATGGCTCTGTCAATAGAGGCTGACTGGAAACTAGGGTACGATCCTTCTTCACCATGCCGCTATACGGCCATTGTATTTACAGTAATAATAGAATGAACCACGGCTCTCTCTTTGTGTGCGTCCCAAATGGCACCCTGTTTCCTATATAATGCACTACTCAAAGCCTCAACAGAGTCTGATTGGAAACTAGGCCCTGGTCAAATGTAGTGCACTATTTACAGTCTCAATAGGGTCTGATTGGAAACTATTTAGGATAGTGTGCCATTTAGGATGCAGGCTCCCTGTGCCCTTCCTCGATCGCTTCCCAGCCAGAGACAGAGAGAGACCCCTCCGTTTTGGCGTGCCCCGTCTTTTCATGTCCCTACTATTTGTACACACACACAGGCGGAGGAGTGGAGTGTCCAGACTCCTCTACTGAATAATTACTGTGTTTGCTGAGGCAATGCTGCAGTGGTTGCAGGCTGCAGGACAGAGAACCACACTGACCTCATAGAGACAGACACACCCTTTTCCAGTCACTCCTCCTTCCACTCTGTCACCCTCTCTCTCTATCTCTCTCTGTTAACCTCTCTCTCTCTCTCTCTCTCTCTCTCTCTCTCTCTCTCTCTCTCTCTCTCTCTCTCTCTCTCTCTCTCTCTGTCACCCTCTCTCTCTATCTCTCTCTCTGTCAACCTCTCTCTCTCGCGCTCTCTCTCTCTCTCTCTCTCTCTTGTCACCCTCTCTCTCTCTCTCTCTCTCTCTCTCTCTCTCTCTCTCTCTCTCTCTCTCTCTCTCTGTCACCCTCTCTCTCTCTCTCTGTCACCCTCTCTCTCTCTCTCTCTCTCTCTCTCGTGGGGTGTGAGAGCAGCACGTTTGAATTTGGTTTCAAGTTAGATTTTTTTTTTGCTTGTTTATTTAAGTTTTGTTTGTTTGGTTGTTTGGTTTATTTTATCACATTTCTTATTAGGTTAAGAAAAAAAAAAGAAAACAACCTTGGGGTGATTTAATTAGTTTGAATGGGACCATGGCGTCTTTCTCGGGTGAGGGGACGCCGGGGTTAACTATCAAGAATGGGTGTAAAGTTTTCTCTGATCAAGCGTGTACCGTGGAAGAAGTGCTTTTGGCAATGGGCGAGATTGTAGGGCACGAAAATGTAGCATCGGCATCCAGAATGAATAAGGCGGTGGTGGTGTTTTTAAAAGAGGAAACGTTTGTGAACAGCCTTGTTGAAAATGGAATTGTTGTTGCGGATTCCCTGGTGCAAGTGATGCCTTTGCGAGCACCTGCTACCAGGGTTACCATTTCAAACGCGCCGCCATTTATCTAAAGTGAGCAAATTCTAAAAGAACTGAGTCGCTTTGGCAAATTTGCTGGATCAATTAAAATGTTGCCGCTAGGGTGTAAAAACGCAGCATTAAAACACGTGATGTCTTTTCGAAGCCAAGTATTCATGTTTGTGCAATCTAAGGAATTGGGGATATCTCGTTTCTTATTCAACAGGGGGATAGTTCTTATTTGATTTTTGCAACGACAGATAGCTTGCGTTGTTTTGAATGCGGTGATTTAGGACATAAGAAGTTCACGTGCCCACATAAGAAACAGTCAGAAAATGAAAAGAATGAAGGGAATCATGATAAACAAACGGTTCAAAGCGATAAAAGCAAAAGTAAAAACAAAGAAAAACGGCCCATAGTTGTAAAAGAGGTAATGATTTCAGAAAAAAAAAAAAAAGATAAACGGAGTTAACGATAAGGATTTGGAGGCTACGGTTTCGGCAGGGGAACCCAGCGTTACTCTTCAGACTGGTTCTGATCTCGAGAGGAGTGCTTTAGATCCAAGTTCAAAGGCAGAGGTGAGTGAGTTTATTTCATCTATGCGAGTTGGTGATAATGTTGTAGGGCCGATTGTTTGATTTACGAAGTTGTTGCTGTTAAGGATAAGGAATTTGTTCATGTTGATGAGGTTGCGAGTGTTAGCCGGTTACAGAATAATGTGCTTATGGAGAGTGAAAACAGTGATGAAGAAGTAGACGATTGTGACAATTGTTCTGAGTTTTCTGAGATAGATTGTAGTCAATCTATGGAGGATGTTTATTCGGTAGAAGAATTAAATGAGTTTCTGGATTTCACTAAAGGGAAAAAGGTTGATGTTGCAAAATTTTTCCCCGATGTTAATAAGTTTATAAAATCAGTGGCGATAGCTCAGAGGACGGTGGACTATGAGGTCATTTCAAAACAGAAACGATTTCGTCTGAAAAAGTTTTTAACAAAGGTACGTAAAACTCGAAAAGGTACCGTAAAACTGTTAGAATGGAAAAAATAAAGCAAATGGGTGTGGGAAATATCCTCATTTTTGGTTTGTTTATCTGTCACTGGGTGTTTTTGTTTTCTTCCCTCTCCCCTGCCATGCAGATTCTTAGACTAGGATCATTAAATGTGAATGGGTTGAGGGATGGAGGAAAAAGAGTTTTACTCTCTGAGTTTCTTAGGCTTAAGGATTCAGAAGTGATATTTTTACAAGAAACTCATAGTGATATAGAAAATGAATCTGAGTTAAATTTTTGGTGGGAAGGAAAGCTTTGTTTAAGCCATGGCACAAAGGTTAGTGCAGGTGTAGCTGTTTTATTTTCAACTCACCTTAAAGTCAATATTTTATCAGAAATGGAAATAGAGAGAGGACGTATTTTGATGGTGAAAGCTAAAGTTGAAGAACAGATATTCGTTTTTATAAATATTTATGCTCCAAATAAAGGGTCAGATAGAATCAGCATGTTTAGAAAATTAGGAGAGTTTTTAAAAAGCTATACTTTAGATGGTATGCTAATCATTGGGGGGGGGATTGGAATTGTTCTCTTAATTTTCTTTTAGATAGGAATCATGAGGAACCACATCCTGTATCAGTTGCTGTTTTAAAAAGTATTATAGTTCAGAATGGTTTGGTAGATGTATGGAGAGACAGGAATAACGAGATGAAGCAGTAATATACATGGACAAAAGTTTCGCAGGGAATGAAAAGAGTAGCAAGACTGGACAGGTTTTATGTCAAGTGTGCTGAAAATAATAGAATAATGGGGTGTAATATTTTTCCAAGTTGTCTATCAGATCACAATTTTATTACAGTTAATATTGTTTTGACACAAGCTAGTTTTAAAAGTCCGTATTGGAAATGTAATGTTGCATTGTTGAAAGAAAAAGAGTTCCTTGAGAAATGTGAAATGTTTTGGAAGGAGTGGTGCTAAAAAAAAAGGAATTTGATAATTTGATACAATGGTGGGAAATAGGAAAGACGCAAATACAAATAGTTTGTCAGCAGTATACATGTTTTTCAACAAGAAAAATAAAACAAAAAATGTTTGAAATAGAACAAGATATTTTACATATCACGTATGATTCAGAAATCTAATTCATCTTCAGCTGGAATGTTGGGTGAAAAGAAACGGGATCTAGAAGATTTGTTGCAAGTGCGGGCAAAAGGTGCCCTGATAAGATCTCGGTTTATGTCTGTAAATGAGATAGATGCTCCCACTGCATATTTTTTTAATTTAGAAAAAGTGTCAAAGAAACAAAATGAAATGTATTGTTTAACAAAACCTGATGGACGAAAGACTTTTGATGCAAGAGAAATGAGAAAGTTTATGGTGGACTTTTATTCAAACTTGTATAAAAAAGAAGAAACGGAGAATGAATGTGTGTCACAGATACTGCAGCAGTTGCCTTCTCTCACTAAACCGCAGAGGGAGAATCTGGACAGTACTGTATCATTTGAGGAGTTAACTGATGCCGTGAGGCAGATGAAGACTGGTAGAGCACCTGGAATTGATGGACTATCAGTAGACCTTTTTAAAGCTGTGTGGAACTACATCGGAAAATACTTTTATGAGGTGATCCAAGAGTGTTTTAAAGAAAAACGCCTTCCCACAAGTTGCCAACGGGCAGTATTAACACTATTACCTAAAAAAGGAGACTTGAGTGATCTTAAAAACTGGAGGCCTGTGTCAATTCTAACAACTGATTATAAGCTAATAGCTAAAGTGTTGGCAAATAGGCTGAACACTGTATTAGGAGATGTAATACATCAAGATCAATCCTACTGCATTCCAGAAAGAACCATTTATGATAACATTTTTATGATCAGAGACATTTTAGATTACTCTAAATTATATGAAGTGAATGTTGGCTTTCTGTTCCTGGATCAGGAAAAAGCATTCGATAGAGTGGATCATGGATTTCTGTATGATACAATGAGTGCTTTTGGGTTTGTTTTATTTCTTGGCTCAAACTCTTATATATGAATGCCTTGTGTATTTTAAAAATAGGTGGTGGGTTAAGTAAACCAATAAGTTTGCTTAAAGGTATAAGGCAAGGATGCCCATTGTCTGGTCAGTTATACGCTTTAGCAGTGGAACCACTCTTATGTATTTTAAGAAAAGAACTGTCTGGTCTAAATATTGATGGAAACGGCAATGCGTTTAAGTTAACAGCATATGCAGATGATATTACTGTAATTGTGAAAGATCAAAGAGATATTGATGTTGTTATTTACAGTATCTCTTTATATGAGAGAGCATCATCTGCTAAACTGAACTGGAGTAAAACGGAAGCATTTTGGTGCAATGATAAAGATAAATACTATCATGTCAATGCAAAACCCGTAATCCCTGGAAATGTAAAATGGGAAAAAGAGGGTTTTAAGTTTTTAGGCATCTTTTTTAGGTTCAGATATCAAATAATAGATATCAAATAATAGATATCAAATAAAAAAACTGGGAAGGAGTTAAAGATACAATTTGTAATAGATTATCAAAATGGAATTGCATATTACCTCAATTATCATATAGAGGGAGAGTGCTGTTTGTAAATAATCTTGCCGCCTCTATTTTATGGCATAAATTAATTGTGTTAAACCCACCAGATGAACTCATTAGGGAAATTCAAAGAGTGTTGGTAAATTTCTTTTGGAATGGACAACACTGGTTAAGAGAATCAGTACTGTATCTGGAGTTAAGTGAAGGAGGCCAAGGACTGATGGCCATTAAGTCCAAGGTAGCTGCGTTTAGACTGCAGAGTGTACGAAGACTCCTATATAATCAGCCTCAGAACTGGACAAAAATAGCTTGTGCTTTACTAAAAAGAGTGGGGCGGATGAACTTGGATAGACACATATTTTTAATGAATTTGAAAGAAGTGGATTTTAATGGACTCTCTTCTTTTTATGCATCAGTCTTAAATGCGTGGCAAATATTTATAGTTAAAAGAGAGCTGTCTGAGGTAACCCATGAGTGGGTGCTTGAAGAGCCTTGATTTTTAATCCTCTTTTATCTAGTGTGATGTTACAAGCTAAAGGTGTCTGCGCAAGCTTGGTTAAAGCAGGAATATGTCAAATCTGTCATCTTCGGTCAAGGGACAAATGGATTTCTGCAGAAAAACTGGCTTCGAAGATGGGTATTCATTCTGTTCGGACTGTTGAAAAATTATTAGTTGAGATACAGGAGTCTTTTACTATAATACCATCGCAAGCAGAAAGGGTGGAGAATGTATTCCCCAGCATCAGAGTGGGTGTAAATGTAGGAGATTGGCAGGAGGTTGATGGAAGATTACTTTCTTTTACAACACCTGAAATTGGTCTCTTTGACACTATATCTAAGACGTCACTTTATCTTGTTTGTGTAAAATATTTTAATATAAGAAAACTGCAAGATCTTCCAGAGACCAAATGGACTAATTTTGTTGAATCAGGGGCCTCTCCAAAAGGATGTTGGAGGACATTGTATAAAAAACCAATTGAGAAAAGAAGCGGAGATTTGCAATGGAGGATTTCTCATTGGATTTTAGCAAAAAAACGTTATAAAGTTCATCTAAATTCTTTGCAAGGAGAAAAGTGTTTGTTTTGTGGTCTACCAGAAAGAGTTTTTCATATATTTATTGGCTGTACCAGGCTATTGGGAATTCTTGATGTGTTAAAAGACTTGTCACCCTCTCTCTCTCTCTCTCTCTCTCTCTCTCTCTCTCTCTCTCTCTCTCTCTCTGTCACCCCCTCTCTCTCTCTCTCTCTCTCTCTCTCTCTCTCTCTCTCTCTCTCTCTCTCTCTCTCTCTCTCTCTCTCTCTCTCTCTCTCTCTCTCTCTCTCTGTCACCCTCTCTCTCTCTCTCTCTCTCTCTCTCTCTCTCTCTCTCTCTCTCACCCTCTCTCTCCATCTCTCTCTCTTTCACCCTCTCTCTTTCACCCTCTCTCTCTCTCTCTCTCTCGCTCTCTCTCTCTGTCACCCTCTCTCTGTCACCCTCTCTCTCCATCTCTCTCTCTGTCACCCTCTCTCTGTCACCCTCTCTCTCCATCTCTCTCTCTGTCAACCTCTATCTCTCTCTCTCTCTCTCTCTCTCTCTCTCTCTCTCTCTCTCTCTCTCTCTGTCACCCTCTATCTCTCTCTCTCTCTCTCTCTCTCTCTCTCTCTCTCTCTCTCTCTCTCTCTCTCTCTCTGTCACCCTCTATCTATCTCTCTCTCTGTCAACCTCTCCCCCTCGCCGCTCTCTCTCTCTGTCACCCTCTCTCTCTCTCTCTCTCTCTCTCTCTCTCTTTGTCACCCTCTCTCTCTCTCTCTCTCTCTCTCTCTCTCTCTCTCTCTCTCTCTCTCTCTCTCTCTGTGTGTCACCCTCTCTTCTCTCTCTCCAGTTCACTGGTTCAACTGTTCTCTGGCTGATGGGGCAGTACTGGTTACAGTAAAGCAGCAGTGTAGAGAGACCCTTTTATCACCACAGGCCTAAGTAACAACACATTTAAGTTAGTATTGCCAATTTTAAAATGTAAGTTGCGCTTGCTGAAGAGCAGTAAAACCATTCCCTCAACCCTAGCTGGTAAACGTTCGCTAACGTCTTTCAACCATGAGTCATGTTCAGGTATGTGAAGAATCAGGCTGTGTTAACGTAGCATGGTGTTATGGGTTGCTACAGCACACATGCTGTCTTAGGGAGCCCTTGCTAGAGATGTGGCCTGGACTGGTTGAGCTACATTTATCTAGTGTACAGTAAAGAGTACAGGGTGGCTGGTGAATCGAGACAGGAACATTTTAACAAGTCACTCTGACAAGTGTAATAATGAAACCTCCCTGACTCATGCAGACGCACACACACACACACACACACACACACACACACACACACACACACACACACACACACACACACACACACACACACACACACACACACACACACACACACACACACACACACACACACACACAGGACATAAGGGAGGTCCTGCATCCCTCATTACAATCATAATCAATCATTTGTGTTTCTACACCACCCCTCTGGTCTCAACAAGCTCTCCAGCAGCACTATCATTCACATGTCACTTAAACTGGGTCAAGATGGCACCCTACTCCCTATGAAGTGCGCTACTTTGACCGGGGTCCATAGGGTGCACTATATAGAGAATAGGATGCCATTTTGGACGTACCCCTAGTCACTAGATCACCATCACTTATCCCATCCAGTATATGGCGTATAGACTTCCTTTATGACTGCCCGCTGCCTTTCTGGCTACTGACCAGCTCCTGTCCCACCGTGCCAACCGGTCCAACAAGGGTCCGCCAATGTCAATTATGCAAATGGTCAGAGTCAATTAGGAATGTTTCTAAAAAAAGAAGATGGGTGACCAAAACTAAAGTGTTCCAGAACGATTTCCAATTAGTTAAATAGCCTTGCTGCTCACTGTCATGTTCAGTATTTACACTGTGGTGAATATTTTCCAGGGGAGGAATTGCCAGTAAAATTGCGAGTTTACGCCCATGTTTCAGCTTGTCAACTTGTCAACTAACAAGTCCAAAAAGGCTTTTAGCATGGGGGGGGGGGGCTGCTCCTCTCCTCAATCACCCATTTTTACTGCTTCATTTTGCCCCTCCGCTTTTCTTCTTTTTAGCATTCAAAGTACTGGTCCTGGGGGCAGCCCTAGCCTGGTTAAACTAGCCTGGTTAAACTAGCCTGGTTAAACTAGCCTGGTTAATAGCCTTGTTAAACTAGCCTGGTTAAACTAGCCTGGCTTAACTAGCCTGGTTAAACTAGCCTGGTTAAACTAGCCTTGTTAAACTAGCCTGGTTAATAGCCTTGTTAAACTAGCCTGGTTAAACTAGCCTGGCTTAACTAGCCTGGTTAAACTAGCCTGGTTAAACTAGCCTGGTTAAACTAGCCTGGTCACCATTACTTGGTGAGCGTAGCATTCAGTCTGCTTTAATCGGGCTAGGAAAGCCCTGTCAATGCAGAGCAACCCTTACACATATGAATGATATACGGTCTATTTATTGACCAATGATTTGGGTATGATAGGAGAGCTGTCAAAATACCATGAGAGTTCAGCATATTCCACGAGGATAACATTGTTATAACATCGTTATGTTTGCATTGTGCACTTTTAAAAAAACTCCACAAAATGGTAAAAGAGAGGGTTTAAAATGGAACTGACCTGCCTGGTAAAATACAAGGAGACATTAGGGCACCTGTGTTAAGGCCTCATAGACAGGAGGGTGTTACAATGAGCCTATCTCACTAACTGCTACAGAGAAGGATGTATTCATGAAAGCAGATGCACAATAGCTCAAAACTCCCTGGATGAGCTTTGTAGGACTGGGGCCTCCCTTTCTCTCAGGTTTATTTGGCTTCTCTTCATGAGCAAGGCGTCACATTGTACTGAGTGTCCTCATGTCACATTGTACTGAGTGTCCTCATGTCATATTGTACTGAGTGTCCTCATGTCACATTGTACTGAGTGTCCTCATGTCACATTGTACTGAGTGTTCTCATGTCACATTGTACTGAGTGTCCTCATGTCACATTGTACTGAGTGTCCTCATGTCACATTGTACTGAGTGTCCTCATGTCACATTGTACTGAGTGTTCTCATGTCACATTGTACTGAGTGTCATCATGTCACATTGTACTGAGTGTCCTCATGTCACATTGTACTGAGTGTCCTCATGTCACATTGTACTGAGTGTTCTCATGTCACACTGTACTGAGTGTCCTCATGTCACATTGTACTGAGTGTTCTCATGTCACATTGTACTGAGTGTTCTCATGTCACATTGTACTGAGTGTCATCATGTCACATTGTACTGAGTGTCCTCATGTCACATTGTACTGAGTGTCCTCATGTCACATTGTACTGAGTGTTCTCATGTCACACTGTACTGAGTGTCCTCATGTCACATTGTACTGAGTGTTCTCATGTCACATTGTACTGAGTGTCCTCATGTCATATTGTACTGAGTGTCCTCATGTCACATTGTACTGAGTGTTCTCATGTCACATTGTACTGAGTGTTCTCATGTCACATTGTACTGAGTGTTCTCATGTCACATTGTACTGAGTGTTCTCATGTCACACTGTACTGAGTGTCCTCATGTCACATTGTACTGAGTGTTCTCATGTCACATTGTACTGAGTGTTCTCATGTCACATTGTACTGAGTGTCCTCATGTCACACTGTACTGAGTGTCCTCATGTCACATTGTACTGAGTGTCCTCATGTCACATTGTACTGAGTGTCCTCATGTCACATTGTACTGAGTGTTCTCATGTCACACTGTACTGAGTGTCCTCATGTCACATTGTACTGAGTGTTCTCATGTCACATTGTACTGAGTGTCCTCATGTCACACTGTACTGAGTGTTCTCATGTCACATTGTACTGAGTGTCCTCATGTCACATTGTACTGAGTGTTCTCATGTCACACTGTACTGAGTGTCCTCATGTCACATTGTACTGAGTGTTCTCATGTCACACTGTACTGAGTGTTCTCATGTCACATTGTACTGAGTGTCCTCATGTCACATTGTACTGAGTGTTCTCATGTCACACTGTACTGAGTGTCCTCATGTCACATTGTACTGAGTGTTCTCATGTCACATTGTACTGAGTGTCCTCATGTCACACTGTACTGAGTGTTCTCATGTCACATTGTACTGAGTGTCCTCATGTCACATTGTACTGAGTGTTCTCATGTCACACTGTACTGAGTGTCCTCATGTCACATTGTACTGAGTGTTCTCATGTCACACTGTACTGAGTGTTCTCATGTCACATTGTACTGAGTGTCCTCATGTCACATTGTACTGAGTGTTCTCATGTCACACTGTACTGAGTGTCCTCATGTCACATTGTACTGAGTGTCCTCATGTCACATTGTACTGAGTGTTCTCATGTCACACTGTACTGAGTGTTCTCATGTCACATTGTACTGAGTGTCCTCATGTCACATTGTACTGAGTGTCCTCATGTCACATTGTACTGAGTGTTCTCATGTCACATTGTACTGAGTGTTCTCATGTCACATTGTACTGAGTGTTCTCATGTCACACTGTACTGAGTGTACCTGCTACGCTAGCTATGTAGCCCCATGCCCCTCTACCTCATCCATTCAACTCCAAGGGGACTAGCTGTAGTTTGGGGGTTGGATGGAAGGGGAGGAGGAGGAGGTTGGGGCCATTGTCCCCAGCAGGGTCTCTAAGGGCCTTTCAGTGGGGCTCTAAGGGAGGCCTGTTAGTGGTGACTTTAGCACATCGTTACGGAGGACAGATGAAACTGAGTCTGGAAGTGACGGCAGGTCCTCCCCACACCGCGCCCAGTGGGTGGGCCTGTAGCTAATCTTAGTCAAATATGCAAATGTGGTGATGTGGAAGGGGACGGGAGGGGAGACTGGAGGCTGACTTCAGACAGCTGGCGGGAGATGGAGGAAGGGAGGGAGGTAGGGAAGGAGAGATGAGAGATAGCGAGCGAGCAGTGGGCTCCATTGTGGTCTGGGCATGCATGAGGGGCTGCATGCCCAACAGAAAAGCTCTCTGGATTAGTTCCACTTTGCAAATCGCGTTGGTTCGCTAGCTTTGTCTTACCCCACCTTGTAGTTCTATTTCATTGCCAACTTTTCCTTCAAAAATATATTTTATACAAAGATTGATTAATAAAAGCAGTGATTAAAAGAAAAAGCCTCTCTTATTATGTCGGTTGGTTTGTGGGGGAGAGATATCAACAGGTAGCTGTGTGTGTGTGTGTGTGTGTGTGTGTGTGTGTGTGTGTGTGTGTGTGTGTGTGTGTGTGTGTGTGTGTGTGTGTGTGTGTGTGTGTGTGTGTGTGTGTGTGTGTGTGTGTGTGTGTATGTGTGTGTGCGCGCCTGCATAAATCCGTGGGAGGAGAAGGCTGAGGAGTGTTTTAATAGCTCTTTTGAAGACGAGAAGTCGAGCTAACGAACCGTGCGGCTCGCGAGTCTTTTGTTTGCCAAATTGTAGTGCCCTGCGGCTACACCTACGTCTCTCGGCTCAATGGGTTTGGCTAACATTTCAGGAGGGAAAGTGGTGCGTGAAGAAGAATCTCTGAGTATGATAAATCAATTACAGTTAAAATTGGTACCACAGGACGGTTAAAGTCAACCAAATAGATATGACAACCGTCTCGACTGATGAAGATTAATGAACACCACCATTTTGGCCTTTTATGTTACTGTAGAACACAACATCCAAAATCGGATACTTATAGCACATAATGACACAACTTAATCTGATAGTTATAGCACATATTGACAGAATTTAATCTGATAGTTATAGCACATATTGACACAACTTAATCTGATAGTTATAGCACATATTGACACAATTTAATCTGATAGTTATAGCACATAATGACACAACTTAATCTGATAGTTATAGCACATATTGACACAACTTAATCTGATAGTTATAGCACATAATGACACAACTTAATCTGATAGTTATAGCACATAATGACACAACTTAATCTGATAGTTATAGCACATAATGACACAATTTAATCTGATAGTTATAGCACATAATGACACAATTTAATCTGATAGTTATAGCACATAATTACACGAATTAAACTGATAGTAATAGCAAATAATTACACAACTTAATTTGATAGTTATACCACATAATGACACGACTTAATCTGATAGTTATAGCACATAATTACACAATTTAATCTGATAGTTATAGCACATAATTACACAACTTAATCTGATAGTTATAGCACATAATTACACAATTTAATCTGATAGTTATAGCACATAATTACACGAATTAAACTGATAGTAATAGCAAATAATTACACAACTTAATTTGATAGTTATACCACATAATGACACGACTTAATCTGATAGTTATAGCACATAATTACACAATTTAATCTGATAGTTATAGCACATAATTACACAACTTAATCTGATAGTTATAGCACATAATTACACAATTTAATCTGATAGTTATAGCACATAATTACACAATTTAATCTGATAGTTATAGCACATAATTGCATGATTTAATCTGATAGTTATAGCACATAATGTCTCGACTTAATCTGATAGTTATATCACATAATTGCATGATTTAATCTGATAGTTATAGCACATAATGTCTCGACTTAATCTGATAGTTATATCACATAATGACATGAATTAATCTGATAGTTATAGGACATAATGACACAATTTAATCTGATAGTTATACCACATAATGACACGACTTAATCTGATAGTTATACCACATAATGACACGACTTAATCTGATAGTTATACCTCATAATGACACAATTTAATCTGATAGTTATAGCACATAATTACACAACTTAATCTGATAGTTATAGCACATAATTACACGAATTAAACTGATAGTAATAGCAAATAATTACACAACTTAATTTGATAGTTATACCACATAATGACACGACTTAATCTGATAGTTATAGCACATAATTACACAATTTAATCTGATAGTTATAGCACATAATTACACAACTTAATCTGATAGTTATAGCACATAATTACACAATTTAATCTGATAGTTATAGCACATAATTACACAATTTAATCTGATAGTTATAGCACATAATTGCATGATTTAATCTGATAGTTATAGCACATAATGTCTCGACTTAATCTGATAGTTATATCACATAATTGCATGATTTAATCTGATAGTTATAGCACATAATGTCTCGACTTAATCTGATAGTTATATCACATAATGACATGAATTAATCTGATAGTTATAGCACATAATGTCTCGACTTAATCTGATAGTTATATCACATAATGACATGAATTAATCTGATAGTTATAGGACATAATGACACAATTTAATCTGATAGTTATACCACATAATGACACGACTTAATCTGATAGTTATACCACATAATGACACGACTTAATCTGATAGTTATACCTCATAATGACACAATTTAATCTGATAGTTATAGCACATAATTACACAACTTAATCTGATAGTTATAGCACATAATTACACGAATTAAACTGATAGTAATAGCAAATAATTACACAACTTAATTTGATAGTTATACCACATAATGACACGACTTAATCTGATAGTTATAGCACATAATTACACAACTTAATCTGATAGTTATAGCACATAATTACACAATTTAATCTGATAGTTATAGCACATAAATACACGACTTAATCTGATAGTTATAGCACATAATTACACGAATTAATCTGATAGTTATAGCACATAATTACACAACTTAATCTGATAGTTATAGCACATAATTACACAATTTAATCTGATAGTTATACCACATAATGACACAACTTAATCTGATAGTTATACCACATAATGACACGACTTAATCTGATAGTTATACCTCATAATGACACAATTTAATCTGATAGTTATAGCACATAATTACACAACTTAATCTGATAGTTATAGCACATAATTGCATGATTTAATCTGATAGTTATAGCACATAATTACACGAATTAAACTGATAGTAATAGCAAATAATTACACAACTTAATTTGATAGTTATACCACATAATGACACGACTTAATCTGATAGTTATAGCACATAATTACACAATTTAATCTGATAGTTATAGCACATAATTACACAACTTAATCTGATAGTTATAGCACATAATTACACAATTTAATCTGATAGTTATAGCACATAATTACACAATTTAATCTGATAGTTATAGCACATAATTGCATGATTTAATCTGATAGTTATAGCACATAATGTCTCGACTTAATCTGATAGTTATATCACATAATTGCATGATTTAATCTGATAGTTATAGCACATAATGTCTCGACTTAATCTGATAGTTATATCACATAATGACATGAATTAATCTGATAGTTATAGCACATAATGTCTCGACTTAATCTGATAGTTATATCACATAATGACATGAATTAATCTGATAGTTATAGGACATAATGACACAATTTAATCTGATAGTTATACCACATAATGACACGACTTAATCTGATAGTTATACCACATAATGACACGACTTAATCTGATAGTTATACCTCATAATGACACAATTTAATCTGATAGTTATAGCACATAATTACACAACTTAATCTGATAGTTATAGCACATAATTACACGAATTAAACTGATAGTAATAGCAAATAATTACACAATTTAATTTGATAGTTATACCACATAATGACACGACTTAATCTGATAGTTATAGCACATAATTACACAACTTAATCTGATAGTTATAGCACATAATTACACAATTTAATCTGATAGTTATAGCACATAAATACACGACTTAATCTGATAGTTATAGCACATAATTACACGACTTAATCTGATAGTTATAGCACATAATTACACAACTTAATCTGATAGTTATAGCACATAATTACACAATTTAATCTGATAGTTATACCACATAATGACACGACTTCATCTGATAGTTATACCACATAATGACACGACTTAATCTGATAGTTATACCTCATAATGACACAATTTAATCTGATAGTTATAGCACATAATTACACAACTTAATCTGATAGTTATAGCACATAATTGCATGATTTAATCTGATAGTTATAGCACATAATGTCTCGACTTAATCTGATAGTTATATCACATAATGACATGAATTAATCTGATAGTTATAGCACATAATTACACTACTTAATCTGATAGTTATAGCACATAATGACACAACTTAATCTGATAGTTATAGCACATAATTACACAATTTAATCTGATAGTTATAGCACATAATGACACGATTTAATCTGATAGTTATAGGACATAATTACACAATTTAATCTGATAGTTATACCACATAATGACACGACTTAATCTGATAGTTATACCACATAATGACACGACTTAATCTGATAGTTATACCTCATAATGACACAATTTAATCTGATAGTTATAGCACATAATTACACAACTTAATCTGATAGTTATAGCACATAATTGCATGATTTAATCTGATAGTTATAGCACATAATGTCTCGACTTAATCTGATAGTTATATCACATAATGACATGAATTAATCTGATAGTTATAGCACATAATTACACTACTTAATCTGATAGTTATAGCACATAATGACACAATTTAATCTGATAGTTATAGCACATAATTACACAATTTAATCTGATAGTTATAGCACATAATGACACGATTTAATCTGATAGTTATAGGACATAATTACACAATTTAATCTGATAGTTATACCACATAATGACACGACTTAATCTGATAGTTATACCTCATAATGACATGATTTAATCTGATAGTTATAGCACATAATTACACAATTTAATCTGATAGTTATAGCACATAATGACACGACTTAATCTGATAGTTATACCACATAATGACACGACTTAATCTGATAGTTATACCACATAATGACACGATCTAATCTGATAGTTATACCACATAATGATACGACTTAATCTGATAGTTATAGCACATAATGTCTCGACTTAATCTGATAGTTATATCACATAATGACATGACTTAATCTGATAGTTATAGCACATATTTACACTACTTAATCTGATAGTTATAGCACATAATGACACAATTTAATCTGATAGTTATAGCACATAACTACACAATTTAATCTGATAGTTATAGCACATAATTACACAATTTAATCTGATAGTTATACCACATAATGACACAATTTAATCTGATAGTTATAGCACATAATGACACGACTTAATCTGATAGTTATAGCACATAATGACACGACTTAATCTGATCGTTATACCACACAATGACATGACTTAATCTGATAGTTATAGCACATAATGACACGACTTAATCTGATAGTTAGAGCACATAATGACACAACTTAATCTGATAGTTATAGCACATAATGACACGACTTAATCTGATAGTTATACCACATAATGACATGATTTAATCTGATAGTTCTACCACTTAATGACACAACTTAATCTGACAGTTATACCACATAATGACACGATTTAATCTGATAGTTATACCACATAATTTAATCTGATAGTTATACCACATAATGTCACAACTTAATCTGATAGTTATGTCACAATTTAATCTGCTAGTTATACCACATAATGACACAACTTAATCTGACAGTTATACCACTTAATGACGCAATTTAATCAGATTGTTATGCCACATAATGTTATAGCACGATTTGTTCTGACAGTTATACCATTTAATGACACGACTTAATCTGACAGTTATACCACATAATGACATTACTTAATCTGATAGTTATACCACATAATGACACAACTTAATCTGATAGTTATACCACATAATGACACAACTTAATCTGACAGTTATACCACTTAATGACATGACTTAATCTGATAGTTATACCACTTAATGACGCCAATTTAATCTGATTGTTATACCACATAATGTTATACCACGATTTAATCTGACAGTTATACCACATAATGACATTACTTAATCTGATAGTTATACCACATAATGACATGACTTAATCGGATAAATTATACCACATAATGACACGACTTAATCTGACAGTTATACTACTTAATGACACGATTTAATTTTACAGTTATACCACATAATGTCACGACTTAATCTGATAGTTATACCACTTAATGACACGACTTAATCTGACAGTTATACCACTTAATGACATGACTTAATCTGATAGTTATACCACTTAATGACGCAATTTAATCTGATTGTTATACCACATAATGTTATACCACGATTTAATCTGACAGTTATACCATTTAATGGCACGACTTAATCTGACAGTTATACCACATAATGACATTACTTAATCTGACAGTTATACCACACAATGACACGATTTAATTTTACAGTTATACCACATAATGTCACGACTTAATCTGATAGTTATACCACTTAATGACACGACTTAATCTGACAGTTATACCCCATAATGACATGATTTAATCTGACAGTTATACCACATAATGACATGACTTAATCTGATAGTTATACCACTTAATGACGCAATTTAATCTGATTGTTATACCACATAATGTTATACCACGATTTAATCTGACAGTTATACCATTTAATGACACAACTTAATCTGACAGTTATACCACATAATGACATTACTTAATCTGATAGTTATACCACATAATGACATGACTTAATCTGATAGTTATACCACATAATGACACGACTTAATCTGACAGTTATACTACTTAATGACACAATTTAATTTTACAGTTATACCACATAATGTCACGATTTAATCTGATAGTTATACCACTTAATGACACGACTTAATCTGACAGTTATACCACTTAATGACATTATTTAATCTGATAGTTATACCACTTAATGACGCAATTTAATCTGATTGTTATACCACATAATGTTATACCACGATTTAATCTGACAGTTATACCATTTAACGGCACGACTTAATCTGATAGTTATACCACATAATGTTATACCACGATTTATTCTGACAGATATCCCATTTATTGACACAACTTAATCTGACAGTTATACCACATAATGACACAATTTAATCTGACAGTTATACCACTTAATGGCACGACATAATTTGACAGTTATGCCACTTAATGGAACAACTTAATCTAAATGTTATACCACATAATGGCATGACTTAATCTGACAGTTATAGCACATAATGACATGACTTAATCTGACAGTTATACCACTTAATGGCACAACATAATCTGACAGTTATACCACATGATGACATTACTTAATCTGACAGTTATAGCACATAATGACACGACTTAATCTGACAGTTATACCACATAATGACATTACTTAATCTGACAGTTATGCCACTTAATGGCACGATTTAGGCAGGAAGGCAGGGAGGACATGGTTAGGGTGGGGAGGGGGAGGCAGGTAGGTAGGACATGGTTGGGGTGGAGAGGGGGAGGCAGGGAGGACAAGGTCAGGGTGGGAAAGGACTGGTGAGTATAATGGAGAGTTTGGGGGGACCTCACCTCTAGGTCCTGGAATAACAGACTGATGATGATGTGTGAATGGGGGACTGGGGTGTACAGGGAGGACTTTACCTCTAGGTCCTGGAATAACAGGCTGATGATGATGTGTGAATGGGGGCCTGGGGGGTACAGGGAGGACTTTACCTCTAGGTCCTGGAATAACAGGCTGATGATGATGTGTGAATGGGGGACTGGGGGGTACAGGGAGGACTTTACCTCTAGGTCCTGGAATAACAGGCTGATGATGATGTGTGAATGGGGGCCTGGGGGGTACAGGGAGGACTTTACCTCTAGGTCCTGGAATAACAGGCTGATGATGATGTGTGAATGGGGGACTGGGGGGTACAGGGAGGACTTAACCTCTAGGTCCTGGAATAACAGGCTGATGATGATGTGTGAATGCCGTTCGGGGGGAGTAGGAAGTGGTCTGCGAAGGCACAACAGGGCTGCTGAAACCACACTTCTCTGACTTCTTTAATGTGGTGGACGGTGGCATCCCTGGTAAGAATGATTGATAAGTGGAATTTAATAAGGCAATGTCATGGAGGCTCTCTGGGCTCACAGGTGAGAGATGGCAGAGAGGGGGTGAGTGCAAGAGGGGTTGGTGGGCCAGGCTAAGGGGAGGACAGAGGGAGTGGTCAGGGCCCAACAGAGTGCGGCATAAGCTACTGTACTGCTCGAGGTGGACATGCGATTTTGAAAATAAATGAAATGATATTACCCAGAAAAATGATTACATTTGTTGTTTTCAGGGCCTTCAATAGCACTCCACCTGACAATGATTTGGATTTAATGAGCAGAGTACGACTTTATTATTTCTGAAAAGTGTGCAATTCCCCTTTTTTAAGTAAATATTTCCCTATTTCAGTTACATTATTTATAGGGAGATTAATCAAATTACCGCAGACCTCATTTGAAATGTTTTATATAAAAAAAAACTTGAGTTGAGGTTAGTTGGGAGAGAGTGGTAGAAAGGGGAGAGAGGGGGGGTGAGGGATAGGGGGATAGAGTGTTAGAAAGAGGGGTGAGGGATAGGGAGAGAGTGGTAGAAAGGGTGTGGTGAGGGATAGGGGAGAGAGTGGTAGAAAGGGGGTTGAGGGATAGGGGAGAGAGTGGTAGAAAGGGGGTTGAGGGATAGGGGAAAGAGTGGTAGAAAGGGGGTTGAGGGATAGGGGAGAGAGTGGTAGAAAGGGGGGTTGAGGGATAGGGGGAGAGAGTGGTAGAAAGGGGGTTGAGGGATAGGGGAGAGAGTGGTAGAAAGGGGGTTGAGGGATAGGGGAGAGAGTGGTAGAAAGGGGGTTGAGGGATAGGGGGAGAGAGTGGTAGAAAGGGGGGTTGAGGGATAAATAATAACAAATAAAAAGTCAGTTAAGAACAAATTGTTATTTACAATGACGGCCTACCCCGACCCAACCCTAACGACGCTGGGCCAATTGTGCACCGCCCTATGGGACTCCCAATCACGGCAGGTTGTGATACAGCCTGGAATCTAACAAGGGTCTGTAGTGACGCCTCTAGCACTGAGATGCAGTAACTTAGACCGCTGCGCCACTCTGGTATAGTACAGACAGGTTAGGCTCTTGTGGCAAAGCACACAGCATGATCACACAGTCCTAGTCCAGTGTGTACTGGGGCTTTACTGGGTTAATATGAGCCAATGGGTTCAGATTGACTTTAACCCTTGTGGTGAATGCTAAGAGACCAGTCAATAGAGAAAGCATGCATGAGAACATTATTTGAATGGTCCCTACTCAGTCTCCACTGTAATTGGCTATGCACTACCACCAATCAAAGCTCTATCTGACCATGCCCCAATCACATTGGATGCTTTCGTTTTGCCTTGCGAGATTTACCAATAGAATGGTCTCAATTGTGAAAACTCTGCACGTCAGACGAGATAAAACGAATGCACCTAAAAAACACAATGGCTTTAGCTGCTAAAATATTAGTCTTAGGATAAAGCTTTCCTAATAATGTCTCTCCTCTGCTTCTTTCCTTCTTCTTTTTGAAGACTAACCCGCACATGGACTCGGTACCAGTACCACCCTATATTTAGCCTTGTTATTGTTCTTTTATTGTTGCTATTTTATTTTTTACTTTAGTTTATTTAGTAAATATTTTTCTTAACTCTTTTTTTCTTAAAACTGCATTGTTGGTTAAGGGCTTGTAAGTAAGCATTTCACGGTAAGGTACCTGTTGTATTCGGCGTATGTGATTTGACTTAAACGTGCATTCCGACATTCCGAAAAGAGCGTGCACAAAGGAAAGGTGGATGTTTACATTTTGTAGCTCGACTTGAAAGCAGCGGGACTGAGGTCTCCAGGTCCCTGTTTCTGTGTTAAGGGACTGAGGTGTCCAGGTCCCTGTTTCTGTGTTAAGGGACTGAGGTGTCCAGGTCCCTGTTTTTGTGCTAAGGGACTGAGGTCTCCAGGTCCCTGTTTCTGTGTTAAGGGACTGAGGTCTCCAGGTCCCTGTTTCTGTGTTAAGGGACTGAGGTCTCCAGGTCCCTGTTTCTGTGTTAAGGGACTGAGGTGTGTGTGATAAGTGTGCGTGGTAGTTTAGTCCTAAATGACGAAGAAACCTTGGTTTCTCCAGACCTCTCAGACTCCTTCCCCCTTTCAGGCGGCGAGTGAGAGAGGGAGATAAAAAGAGAGACATACAAAGAAAGAGACAGGGACATCTCTCCCCTATGACTGACTGGTCATTGGCCTCCCTTGGGTAAAGAGGGGTTTCTGAGGAAGACTTCTTGATCAAACTGAGTTTGTAGAAGTTGCCCCTAAGCACAGGATCAAATTTCCAAATTTTTGCCTTAACCATTAGGTAAATAAATCTGATCTTGGACCAGTTAGGGGCAACTTCTTTGAAGTGGGGGCAGGTTGGAGGATGGGTTGGGTGCTTTCAATACAAACAGATGAGGCCATACAGACACTGTGGAAAGGACGCCAGCTAGCAAGACACAGAAGGTTACACAGATAGACACACACAGGTCGATAAACCCACATCCAACACACAGTTTCACTCAATAACAGCTCTACAACAGCTCACAAGCACACAACGCTCGCCACCCCAGAAACATTCATTCACCTGATGAATACCAATAAGGGTTGAAATGGCGTCTTACTAGACATATTGCTTAATGTATACTTTGGTCTCCAGGACCTGCTCCAAAGCCATTGGATGTGCATATATGGAGATATTTTCTTAGACCAAAGCTAGTAGCCCCAACATGACATAAACAATAACAACAGTAACCACAAATTCCAGAGAGAGCACCCTCAAACGGTCACCCTTTTAAATGCGAAGTCTCACCACGCGCCAGCTGTCAGAACCACAAATCCCATGAACCCACAGGGAGCTGATAAAAGGTCCAGACCAAATTGGGGGGGGGGCTTCAGAAGGAGAAGCCTCAGCCCATTCCTTCATTCGTTATTTCACCTGCCTTTTCAAGTAGCGTTATTAGCTTCAGAGGCCCGTCGGGCTGGTCCCTCTGATAGGATAGAGTGGACAGAGCATCATGGGAGGCAGGAGGGACTGGAGGGACTGGAGGGACTGGAGGGGAAGGAGGCTTAGACCTGGGCTGGAGTCACAGGCTGAACTGTGGGCTAGTGGTCAGGTTAATCTTCAAAGGGCCTTTTCTTCTGTATCGTAAGAGCTTGTGTATCCTTGTTCACAATGCTATTCCAGACGAGTCTTCTCTGTGTGCTAGAGGGCTCCAGGTGCATGTGATTCAAGAAGCAATGTAGTGTGTGTCATGGCGTTACAGTGACATAGAGAGGAGTAAAGAAAGGTAGAGAGAGAATGAGAGAGAAGAGAGTGGGAATAGGGGAGAGACTGGGAGCCAAAAGCTATAGTGTGTGGGAACGTCTGGTGGGTTGACTGTGTATGAGAGAGAGATTGTGTGTGTACTTTACTATGTGTGTGTGTGTGTGTGTATGTGCGTGCATGCGTCTGTGTGTACTTGCTTGTGTGTGTGATTGGGTGTAGGAGCCTAAAGTCAGAGTGAGTAATGAACACTTGAAAAGGTTCTGTCAGGTGGAATCAGAGTCAAGCCGTACTCAACACTCTCCCTTCAGAGGCATTATCACACAGAGGGGCTGCATCTCTCCATCTCTCCATCCCTCTCTCCTTCCTCCTCTGACAAATTGACAGGCCTTACGGCTGGTAAAGCAGGCTATTCTGTATCAAGCAGCTCCCTCCTCCTCCGTCTTCTCTTTCTCTGCTGTCCATCGGTCTCCCCCTCTATCAAGGAGTCTTCTCCGGTGTACATTAATCAGGCCTGAGCTGTCCTCGCTCTGCCCTGTCTCAGGGGCATGCACGTGGGCGAGCACGCCAGCCAGACAGACTATAATGGAGCGGGTCCTTTACCCGAGTGGACAAATGGGGCAGACTCAGCCATGTATACAGACAGCCTTATCAATGCCAGGGACAACGGTGTGTAGTGTAATGTACAGTCATGTCTGATACACGTTGCTGCAAGGCCTTCTCTGATAGGTGGAGACCAATTAGGAAGCAGCTGCCGGTAATTGTCCCGGCCAATGGAAGGTGATTAAGCTTCAGACCTTTAACCCAATCAAATATATTCTTCTCAACATGTTTCTTTGAACTAATAACTTCTTCCTTGAATAGTCAGCTGAGACATACAGCTCAGAGTATCGCTGACCCCCTTCACACTCGCTGAGACATACAGCTCAGAGCATCGCTGACCCCCTTCACACTCGCTGAGACATACAGCTCAGAGCATCGCTGACCCCCTTCACACTCGCTGAGACATACAGCTCAGAGCATCGCTGACCCCCTTCACACTCGCTGAGACATACAGCTCAGAGCATCGCTGACCCCCTTCACACTCGCAAGCACACACACTCGCAAGCACTCACACACACACACACACTCGCAAGCACTCACACACACACTCGCAAGCACACACACACACTCGCAAGCACACACACACACACTCGCAAGCACACACACTCGCAAGCACACACCCACACACACACTCGCAAGCAGACACACACACACACACACTCGCAAGCAGACACACACACACACACACACACACACTCGCAAGCACACACACTCGCAAGCAGACACACACACACACACACTTGCAAGCAGACACACACACCCACACACTATCCTGCTGACACTTGGCTATTTAAGCCAGACGAGACGGCCATTTAGTTTCTCAGACCTGGCGTGGGTTACCTGGGAAATGGCTGGCATGCCGGTCCACGGGGTACACTTTATATGAAACGCATCTAATTTTAACACTGTCCACCGCGGTGAGGGGTCCATACACACACACACACACACACGGACACGCACGCACACACACCAGAAGTGGCATCAGCAGCTGTTGACATGTCTCACTTGTTCCAATGCCGACAAGTGTTTCCACACACGTACACACACGCACAAAGACACGTCTCGGTAACCACAAACAAACCAAATCCACCATCAACAACAACACAGGGCTCCAGGGCAAAAGGAGAATGACAGCGTAATGGAAATAAAATATACAAATGGAAGTTGGGATGACATTGGAATGATGGCGCAATCTGAAACCCCAGAAATCTGGAGAACGTGAACAGACAGACGTGTGACGCAGACATTCATGTCGGCTTGCACTGTTCCCACTCAGTGTGCAGATGAACAAGGACACAGGGACCAAGACACATATACGCACACACAGACATAGACGCCGGCACACACACGTATGCAAATGTACACACAGATACACAAACACCCACACAGTCCACAATGCACACAATTGAGGGGTGATGGGGGAGATGCTGAATTACATAATACACAGAGGATGCAACACATTGTTTAACACTTCCCATTGTTTAACACTTCCCATAGTTTAACTCTTCCCATAGTTTAACACTTCCCATAGTTTAACTCTTCCCATAGTTTAACTCTTCCCATTGTTTAACACTTCCCATTGTTTAACACTTCCCATTGTTTAACACTTCCCATTGTTTAACACTCTCCATTGTTTAACTCTTCCCATAGTTTAACACTTCCCATTGTTTAACACTTCCCATTGTTTAACTCTTCCCATTGTTTAACACTCTCCATTGTTTAACTCTTCCCATTGTTTAACACTTCCCATTGTTTAACTCTTCCCATTGTTTAACTCTTCCCATTGTTTAACACTCTCCATTGTTTAACTCTTCCCATAGTTTAACACTTCCCATTGTTTAACCATTCCCATTGTTTAACACTTCCCATTGTTTAACACTTCCCATTGTTTAACACTTCCCATTGTTTAACACTCTCCATTGTTTAACACTTCCCATTGTTTAACACTTCCCATTGTTTAACACTTCCCATAGTTTAACTCTTCCCATAGTTTAACACTTCCCATTGTTTAACACTTCCATTGTTTAACACTTCCCATTGTTTAACACTCTCCATTGTTTAACTCTTCCCATAGTTTAACACTTCCCATTGTTTAACACTTCCCATTGTTTAACTCTTCCCGTTGTTTAACACTCTCCATTGTTTAACTCTTCCCATTGTTTAACACTTCCCATTGTTTAACTCTTCCCATTGTTTAACTCTTCCCATTGTTTAACACTCTCCATTGTTTAACTCTTCCCATAGTTTAACACTTCCCATTGTTTAACTCTTCCCATTGTTTAACTATTCCCATTGTTTAACACTTCCCATTGTTTAACACTTCCCATTGTTTAACACTCTCCATTGTTTAACACTTCCCATTGTTTAACACTTCCCATTGTTTAACACTTCCCATTGTTTAACTCTTACCATTGTTTAACCCTTCCCATTGTTTAACACTTCCCATTGTTTAACACTTCCCATTGTTTAACACTTCCCATTGTTTAACACTCTCCATTGTTTAACTCTTCCCATTGTTTAACACTTCCCATTGTTTAACTCTTCCCATTGTTTAACTCTTCCCATTGTTTAACTATTCCCATTGTTTAACACTTCCCATTGTTTAACACTTCCCATTGTTTAACACTTCCCATTGTTTAACTCGTCCCATTGTTTAACCATTCCAATTGTTTAACCCTTCCCATTGTTTAACACTTCCCATTGTTTAACACTTCCCATTGTTTAACACTTCCCATTGTTTAACACTTCCCATTGTTTAACACTCTCCATTGTTTAACTCTTCCCATTGTTTAACACTTCCCATTGTTTAACTCTTCCCATTGTTTAACCCTTCCAATTGTTTAACCCTTCCCATTGTTTAACTCTTCCCATTGTTTAACACTCTCCATTGTTTAACTCTTCCCATAGTTTAACACTTCCCATTGTTTAACCCTTCCCATTGTTTAACACTTCCCATTGTTTAACACTTCCCATTGTTTAACACTTCCCATTGTTTAACACTCTCCATTGTTTAACACTTCCCATTGTTTAACACTTCCCATTGTTTAACACTTCCCATAGTTTAACTCTTCCCATAGTTTAACACTTCCCATTGTTTAACACTTCCATTGTTTAACACTTCCCATTGTTTAACACTCTCCATTGTTTAACTCTTCCCATTGTTTAACTATTCCCATTGTTTAACACTTCCCATTGTTTAACACTTCCCATTGTTTAACACTCTCCATTGTTTAACACTTCCCATTGTTTAACACTTCCCATTGTTTAACACTTCCCATTGTTTAACTCTTACCATTGTTTAACCCTTCCCATTGTTTAACACTTCCCATTGTTTAACACTTCCCATTGTTTAACACTTCCCATTGTTTAACACTCTCCATTGTTTAACTCTTCCCATTGTTTAACACTTCCCATTGTTTAACTCTTCCCATTGTTTAACTCTTCCCATTGTTTAACTATTCCCATTGTTTAACACTTCCCATTGTTTAACACTTCCCATTGTTTAACACTTCCCATTGTTTAACTTCGTCCCATTGTTTAACCATTCCAATTGTTTAACCCTTCCCATTGTTTAACACTTCCCATTGTTTAACACTTCCCATTGTTTAACACTTCCCATTGTTTAACACTTCCCATTGTTTAACACTCTCCATTGTTTAACTCTTCCCATTGTTTAACACTTCCCATTGTTTAACTCTTCCCATTGTTTAACCCTTCCAATTGTTTAACCCTTCCCATTGTTTAACACTTCCCATTGTTTAACCCTTCCCATTGTTTAACACTTCCCATTGTTTAACTCTTCCCATTGTTTAACTCTTCCCATTGTTTAACACTTCCCATTGTTTAACTCTTCCCATTGTTTAACTCTTCCCGTTGTTTAACACTTCCCGTTGTTTAACACTTCCCGTTGTTTAACTCTTCCCGTTGTTTAACTCTTCCCGTTGTTTAACACTTCCCGTTGTTTAACTCTTCTCGTTGTTTAACTCTTCCCATTGTTTAACACTTCCCGTTGTTTAACTCTTCTCGTTGTTTAACTCTTCCCGTTGTTTAACACTTCCCGTTGTTTAACTCTTCTCGTCGTTTAACTCTTCCCATTGTTTAACTCTTCCCATTGTTTAACACTTCCCGTTGTTTAACTCTTCCCGTTGTTTAACTCTTCCCGTTGTTTAACACTTCCCGTTGTTTAACTCTTCTCGTTGTTTAACTCTTCCCGTTGTTTAACACTTCCCGTTGTTTAACTCTTCTCGTTGTTTAACTCTTCCCGTTGTTTAACACTTCCCGTTGTTTAACTCTTCCCGTTGTTTAACTCTTCCCGTTGTTTAACACTTCCCATAGTTTAACTCTTCCCATAGTTTAACTCTTCCCATTGTTTAACACTTCCCATAGTTTAACTCTTCCCATTGTTTGAAGTGGAACTGACAGCGTTTTAACTACTTTGCAGATATAAAACAAACAGACAATCAGAATATCAGTCAAAAATATAAAATTCTCAGTTTATGCTTCAAAACCAATGTTATATTTGACTCAAAATTCCATGACGTACAGTAAGGCATTGTTAGCAGAATAGATGGATGCAGTTCAATGCAAGATTCATATATTTCAAAAAGTAAATCACAGCTGGCCTGGTATATTGTTTGGTATATTGTTTGTTGCCGCCACCCCATTCGGGATGCACCGTTTCAGTTTCAATGACAAAATATTTAGAACAAAAACGGACGACTATAACCAAGGCTGGGCATGTCAATATAATCAAACTAGCAAGGGAAATGATTACAAGCCAGTCATAACGTGGCTAATAGGCTAGCGCACACACAAAACCTGCGGGCCGAATAGGACACACAAGCGAGTATAAATGAGTCAACAGTTGAGTCATCTAAAATTACAGCCTGATGCACTCACATCGGTGAATTCAACTTCAATTGCACTATATTTCGTCTGTCCCATTTACAGCGTGCAGTGGAGGGAGAGTGTACAGACACATACTAGTCCTAGCTAGGCTAATAAAATGTTGCAGTCTGGCTTCGGTTATTAAAGCTTCACAATGAATAACCAACAAACTAAACCTGCAACAAAACACCATGAATAGGCCTATTACAGCAACATTTGTGCCGTAGCCTAGGCTAGCTATTCAACTACAATACATGTTGAGTGCACCACACAACAATGCTGCATTCAACCGTACCGGTGATCCATGCAGTGCAAAAAAATGAAAAACCTGTTTTAAGTTGAAATGTTACAACAACCTCTAGCTATGTTTTTGTTATTTGGAGTTATTAAATCCTTTTTGATTAGGGTCACAGCATATCATAGCAGCAAAGGCTGGATAAACATTATTTATCTCTTCCTTTGTTTTAATATGTTCAAATGCTATACACAGCATCATTTAAGTGGACATTATAAATCGCCATACTTTTTCAAATAAAACAATGGTCAGTTGCAAGTTCCTTTGTAAAAACAAATAGACTATGTCTAGCCTGCAAATGTTTTCTCAATATGACTCGTGCGCTGATTGAGTTTTACACCCCTGTGCCAACGTATCTATTTATGTAAAACTAGCTATTTATTTAGCAAGCTAAAAACAGCTTAATGTTGGCTAGCTAGCTAGCTGCTGGGAGGATGTCATGTCATTGGAGGAGTGATTGGATGAGTGAGTGATTTACTTTTTCCCATCATATTGTTTTTCATTGGCTACAACTAGAGATGCTGCAATGTCATTTGGTTAGCTAGCAAGACATGTGAATCGCTTTGCTAGTTAGCATACCTCTTAGTTGCCAATCAAATGTATTTGGCATCGATCAAATGGACGGCCAGGCAGGCAAGTTCCCATTCAGTTGTCAAAACATGAGTTGGGACAAGCATGCTTTGGCAGGCAAGCTGCAGGATGATGAGCAAGCTACTATTCCACATTGTTTATCAGTGCAATTCTGACGGCCAACTAGCTGAGAGGGTTTATCTAATCTTATTGTTGTGAATAGGCAACTGAGGGAGAGAGAGCCTACCTTTTCATGGTTGTTTGATCAATAGGATTGTGAAGTTCCCAAATGTAAGAGACCTCCTGTGGTATTTACATATTTGCAGAAATCCATTCAGCCTCAGGTGTATTTTGTGGCTTTTTGGCGAATGCGTTCTAATGATCTAAAGGTGCATGCTACTGCCTGTAAACACACAGTCCAGTTCAAAGTGAATGATAGGAGGCCCTACTGCCTGTAAACACACAGTCCAGTTCAAAGTGAATGATAGCAGGCCCTACTGCCTGTAAACACACAGTCTAGTTCAAAGTGAATGATAGGAGGCCCTACTGCCTGTAAACACACAGTCCAGTTCAAAGTGAATGATAGCAGGCCCTACTGCCTGTAAACACACAGTCCAGTTCAAAGTGAATGATAGCAGGCCCGTGTGGCAGATGGCTTATTTGCATATAGGCCTACAGATTGACTATGGCGCACTGGTCTGCGTGGACTCGGGTCCTGGACAAGACAGATGGTTTTATTTACTGCAGTGTCTATTAATTGTCCAAATGCACGGCCGCTTTCCCACTCTATTATGCTATAGAAGGTTCCCAAATTCCTTAGTATATATGTCATTCCCAAACATTCTATTAATTTATGAAAACGTGAAAATGACCATATCTATGTGCTCGCTTGTCAGAAAATATATTAAAAGAAAAAATAGGTGTTATATTCTTGAACAGATTTGAACAGATGTGAACAGATGTGAACAGATTTGAACAGATATGAACAGATATGAACAGATTTGAACAGATATGAACAGATTTGAACAGATTTGAACAGGTATGAACATATATGAACAGATATGAACAGATTTGAACAGATATGAACATATATGAACATGATGTCACGACTTCGACTGAAGTCAGTTCCCCCTCCTCGTTCGGGTGGCATTCGGCGGTCGACGTCACAGGTCTTCTAATCATCACCGATCTACTTTTAATATTCCATTTGTCTTGTCTTGTTTTTCACACACCTGGTTTGCATTCCCCATCATTATCTGTTGTGTATTTAACCCTCTGTTTTCCCCCATGTCCTTGTGTGTGATTGTTTATTGTTAAGCCGTTTCTTTCCGGCTGGTGCATTTCATTTATGCCTCGCCTGTTTTGCGTTTGGCATATGTCTTTGTATTTTACGCGTTTAGCGTTTTGCCTGATTATTTGTTTGAGTAAAATGTTTTGCTCACTCAGTACTGTTCGCCTGCGCCTGACTTCTATGCACCAGCTACACAAGAGCCTGACATATGAACAGATATGAACAGATTTGAACAGATATGAACAGATTTGAACAGATTGTAACAAGATGTCATGTTGCTAAAACGCTGTCAATTCCACTCCTCTTCCCTATCAACATATCTGTAGCATAGAACACCCTCTCTTTTCACAATAGTGTTTACATATCTTACATTACTCATCTCATATGTATATACTGTATTTTATACCATCTATTGCATTTCGCCTAAGCCGCTCTGTCAATGCTCATCTACATATTTATATGTATATATTCTTATTCCATCCCTTTACTTAGATTTGTGTGTATTAGGTAGTTGTTGTGCAATTGTTCGATTACATGTTAGATATTACTGCACTGTCGAAACTAGAAGCACAAGCATTTCGCTACACTCGCATTAACATCTGCTAACCATGCGTATGTGACCAATAACATTTGATTTGATTTGAATGGGTCTTAATAAGACATCTATCCAGTCAAGCTGTTGCTGTTGTTTAACGTACAACTAATTTAAGACACTAAATAACTCCTTGTGAATTTGACACTTAACAATTGGTTCTAAATTCAGAGAGACACTTAACAGATATAAAATGGGCAGAGTTAAAGTAGGTATGATGGTGCACTGTTAAGATTCCAATGGACATGAACCCCACACTACAGTACATAAGGTATAAGGCCTAAGGTGTGACGCAAGGACCTGTTTAAGTCCCATTCTTTTGTTTATCACAATCACACACAGTGAAGGGAGGGAGAGGTGGAAGGAGGGGGGAGCAGCCTGGACAATACAAAACACAAAACTCGATAACCATGTCCTGATGTTGGAGGGGAGGGGTGAAGGGGTGGAGAGAAGGTGGCGGGGGGCAACAGAGGACGGGAGGTGAAATTGGAAAGAGTAATGCATCTTTACCTTGTCTTGAGATGAACGAACTAGCTAGCGAGCCACGCAGTTTATATCCAGCTTTTGAGAGACAAAAGAAAAAGGGGGAAAGAAACAAGGGAACAAAAGAGAAGAAAGAAAAAGAGGCAGGGTGAATATATAGTATAGCGTTAGGAGAGAAAATTGAGCATTACCTCATCAATTAAGCATGTTCCGTTCCCATAAGGGTGGACCGGGGCCGGGGTCACGTTACACAGGCAATCACAAACACACACGCGCATACACACAACAGCAAACACACCCATTCACAAAAGCATACGTGCACACACACACACTCACTCTGTACACAAACATACCCACACAGCCTGTTTACCTCATGGAGATGCTCTCACTGACATCATGTCTTATTCCTAAGCTCTGGGAATATAAAACAGAAACACACACACACACACACCACCGTCCCCTTATCCTACAGGTGGGCCTCTTCTCCGAGTCACTGGTAACTCCACCCTCTTCTCTTTAACGAAAACAAACACTCCCCCTCCACAAACACACTCACAAGCTCACACACACACAGGCACACACTCCTGTCGTCTAACTGTAATCGAAGCTCTGTAAAAGCCCTTTTTATTAGGAGAATAAGGAGCTTTCTACTGTGACATTGTCTGCGAGGAAGTCGCAGGGAGAAAGCTGTGTGTATGTCTCTTCTCTCCTTAAGTGTTTTATTTCTGCACTGTAAGGCTATAATAAGAGGAGATATATACATACATATATATATATATATACAGTTGAAGTCGGAAGTTTACATACACTTAGGTTGGAGTCATTAAAACTCGTTTTTCAACCACTCCACAAGTTTCTTGTTAACAAACTATAGTTTTGGCAAGTCGGTCAGGACATCTACTTTGTGCATGACACAAGTCATTTTTCCAACAATTGTTTACAAACAGATTATTTCACTGTATCACAATTCCAGTGGCTCAGAAATGTACATACACTAAGTTGACTGTGCCTTTAAACAGCTTTAGAAGCTTCTGATAGGCTAATTGACATAATTTGAGTCAATTGGAGGTGTACCTGTGGATGTATTTCAAGGCCTACCTTCAAACTCAGTGCCTCTTTGCTTGAAATCATGGGAACATCTAAAGAAATCAGCCAAGACTTCAGAAAAAAATTGTAGACCTCCACAAGTCTGGTTCATCCTTGGGAGCAATTTCCAAACGCCTGAAGGTACCACGTTCATCTGTACAAACAATAGTACGCAAGTATAAACACCATGGGACCACACAGCCGTCATACCACTCAGGAAGGAGACATGTTCTGTCTCCTGGAGATGAACGTACTTTGTTTCGATAAGTGCAAATCAATCCCAGAACAACAGCAAAGGACCTTGTGAAGATGCTGGAGGAAACAGGTACAAAAGTATCTATATCCACAGTAAAACGAGTCCTATATCGACATAACCTGAAAGGCTGCTCAGCCAGGAAGAAGCCAATGCTCCGAAACCGCCATAAAAAAGCCAGACTACGGTTTGCAACTGCACATGGGCACAAAGATCGTACTTTTTAAAAAAATGTCCTCTGGTCTGTTGAAACAAAAATAGAACTGTTTGGCCATAATGACCATCGTTATGTTTGGAGGAAAAAGGGGGAGGCTTGCAAGCCGAAGAACACCATCCCAACCGTGAAGCATGGGGGTGGCAGCATCATGTTGTGGGGGTGCTTTGCTGGAGGTTTGACTGCTGCACTTCACCAAATAGATGGCATCATGAGGAAGGAAAATTATGTGGATATACTGAAGCAACATCTCAAGGTATTGGAGTGGCCATCACAAAGCCCTGACCTCAATCCCATAGAAAATGCGTGGGCAGAACTGAAAAAGCGTGTGCGAGAAAGGAGGCCTACAAACCTGAGTCAGTTACATTAGCTCAGTCAGCAGGAATGGGCCAAAATTCACACAACTTATTGTAGGAAGCTTGTGGAAGGCTACCCGAAACATTTGTCATTCCTTTACACTTGTGTGTATAAGGTAGTTGTTGTGAAATTGTTAGTTTAGATATTACTGCACGGTCGAAACTAGAAGCACAAGCATTTCGCTACACTCGCATTAACATCTGCTAACCATGTGTATGTGACCAATAAAATGTGATTTGATTTGACCCAAATTCAACAATTTAAAGGCAATACTAATTGAGTGTATGTAAACTTCTGACCCATTGGGAATGTGATGAAAGAAATAAGTAAATCATTCTCTCTACTATTATTCTGACATTCACATTCTTAAAATAAAGTGATGATCCTAACTGACCTAAGACAGGGACTTTTTACTAGGATTAAATGTCAGGAATTGTGAAAAACAAAGTTTATTTGGCTAAGGTGTATGTAAACTTCCGACTTCAACTGTATATACAGTACCAGTCAAAAGTTTTGACACACCTAATCACTCAAGGGTTTTCTTTATTTTTACTATTTTCAACATTGTAGAATAATAGTGAAGACATCAAAACTATGGAATAACACATATGGAATCATGTAGTAACCAAAAAAGTGTTCAACAAATCAAAATATATTTTATATTTTAAATTGTTCAAAGTAGCCACCCTTTGCCTTGATGACAGCTTTGCACACTCTTGGTCCAAACCTTTGACGGGTACTGCATATAAATATATATATATATATTGTATATACACAGAACCAAAATATAAACGCAACATGTAAAGTGTTGGTCCCATGTTTCATGAGCTGAAATAAAAGATCCCAGAAATGTTCCAGATGCACAAAAAGCTTATGTCTCTCTAATTTTGTGTACAAGGTGTGGCATATCAAGAAGCTGATTAAACAGCATGAACATTACACAGGTGCACCTTGTGCTGTGGACAATAAAAGGCCACTCTAAAAGGTGCAGTTTTGTCACACAACACAATGCCACAGATGTCTCAACTTTTGAGGGAGTGTGCAATTGGCATGCTGACTACAGGAACGCCCACCAGAGCTGTTGCCAGATAGCTTAATGTTAATTTCTCTACCATAAGCCGCCTCTGTCATTTTAGAGATTTTGGCAGTATGTCCAACCGGCTTCACAACCGCAGACCACGTGTATGGTGTTGTGTTGGTGAGTGGTTTGCTGATGTCAACATTGTGAACAGAGTGCCCCAAGCTACGGACAACCAACACAATTGCATGGAAGCTGAAAATGTCCCAGTTCTTCCATGGCCTGCATATTCACCAGACATGATAGCCATGGAGCATGGGATGCTCTGGATCAATGTGTATGACAGCGTGTTCCAGTTCCCGACAATATCCAGCAACTTCGCACAGCCATTAAAGAGTGAACAACATTCCACAGGTCACAATCAACAGCCTGATCAACTCTATGCGTACGAGATGTGTCGCGCTGCATGAGGGAAATGGTGGTCACACCAGATACTGACTGGTTTTCTGATCCACGCCCCTACTTTTATTTTAAGGTATCTGTGACCAACAGATGCATATCTGTATTCCCAGTCATGTGAAATCCATAGATTAGGGCCTAATGAATTTATTTCAATTGACAGATTTTCTTATATGAACTGTAACAGTAAAATCTTAGAAATTGTTGCAGGTTGCGTTTCTATAAGTTCAGTGTAAGTAAGAAGGGGAGCAGAGAGTGGAAAAGGTGAGAAGATACAGGGAGACATATAGGGACAGTGTGTGTGTGTTACAGAGTGAAGCCACTGAAGCACAGGAGGAGGACCCTGAGTGATTTACAGCCCCCTAGTTTAAGGCATTTCGGTATGACACACACACAAACACACGCATGTGATGAACATGTGATGAACACACAGAGGGGTATACATACACACACACACACACATCCTGTCATACATAAGTACAGGATACAGGTTGTGGAACACACACATACGCCTCTTGGACTATTCCTGCGGGGGCCCTATGTCCTACACCCCCATGGTTTTCAATGTGTTAGCATTAATGTCATTGTTAATCCCATCAAGACAGATCGCCATGGTACATGACAGGACGCACACGATTCTCACCCTCACATACACAATCCTGCATTTTTACCAGTCACACACGCAAACAACCCTGCATTCTCACTCTTGACAACACATTCCCACACAAACTCTCCTGTCAGTCCACTTCCTCCCCAAACATACTATATGTCTCTAGCAGAGAAGAAAAGCAATGTTCAGTCACAGTGCTAAGAGTAGGGAGGGTATCAGGGACAGGGTAAGCGTGTGTTACAGGAGTGTTGGCACCAGTAGGGTAGGTTGGTTGGCAGCTTACAGCAGTACGTACCTGTTTCCACTTCGTGCCAGCTGCTGGCCTGGCTGCCGCTGCCCGGGGAGCGCCCTTGGCCTGGGTAGTAGGACTCTTCTCCTGGACTGTCCACCTCGTCCTCCATACACTTGATCCTCTTGGCCGAGCTAGACGGGGACACACACATGGACAGACACGGACAGACAGACGGGGACACACACACAGAGAACAGGGTTAATGTCTGATAGTTAAATTGCGTTTTAAGTGCTATACAAAGAACAATCTACAGAAATGTATCTGTAATTTTCTATTTTCATAAATCCTATATTCAGTTTGATGCAAACTTGGTGTCTAGTCTCCATGTGATTCCACTTGGAACCAGTCAAACACTGAAGCTGTCCCCCCCAGTCAAACACTGAAGCTGTCCCCCCCAGTCAAACACTGAAGCTGTCCCCCAGTCAAACACTGAAGCTGTCCCCCAGTCACACACTGAAACTGTCCCCCAGTCAAACACTGAAGCTGTCCCCCAGTCAAACACTGAAGCTGTCCCCCAGTCACACACTGAAGCTGTCCCCCCAGTCACACACTGAAAATCTCCCCCCAGTCAAACACTGAAGCTGTCCCGCCAGTCAAACACTGAAGCTGTCCCCCCAGTCACACACCGAAACTCTCCCCCCAGTCAAACACTGAAGCTGTCCCGCCAGTCACACACTAAAGCTGTTCCCCCAGTCACACACGGACTGTGGTTTGGTGCTGGTGTGTGTACAGTATATCTGTCTCTGTTAGTGAGGCTAGGAGTGGGTCCCATTATAGTGCACTACTTTTGACCAGGGCCAATACGGGCTCTGGTTAGAAGTAGTGCACTATATAGGTAACAGTGTTCCACTTGGGATGCACCCTTAGACCAGTGAGTTATTTCCCTTGCCATTGGTTCTGACATTTATTTGTGAATGTGATGTCTGCTGGTGAGCTTTCCTGGTAATCACGTAATTAGGGCCGAGCGTGTCCACACACTGCCTCCTTGTTCAGACTTGTTTGCTTTGACAGGAAGGAAGGCTGACCGGAGAAAGAGAGGCCACTGGCTGGTGCATGTGAGCTTACACACGCACATGGATATGTGGAGACGTACACACGCACAAATATGTGTATGGGTACACATGGTCTTGCACACACACACGTACATAACACACACACACGTACTAGCTTTAAGTCAGAGGAAGGCCCATAAAATGGTCAGACTCACTATATACTCGTACCACAATGTGAAATCAATCATCACTAACAAGTCTTCAGTATTGGAAAAGCAATTACAAGGGCCTGCATACATACACTCACCGGCCACTTTATTAGGTACACCTGAGTGTTAGTTTTTCTCCATTGGTTTGGCTCATTTCTTGAAACAGAAATGACATTCTCAAAACTACATGGACAAACCTCCAAACCACTTGGCAATTGTTCACAACAGAATTGAATTTCTCATTCATTTCATCAAATTGCAAATGTCTAAGTACATATCTCAATGTCTCAGTACATCTTTGCAAATGATTAAGTACAGGTAGCCTACATTTAGCACAATTTCCAAGTGAATAGATCTTGTTGATCTAAACTGATTGTTGATTCTCAGTCTAATGGTTGTTCGCTCCAAAACGTGTCAGCGTCATTTCATTGTATAAGTCATCACATGCACAACAGTCTGTTCAATTGTCAAAATTAGTCAAGAACATAATACCATGAATACCATATATGAATACCTTGGAACATTTGATAAATGTATTACAGCAATTGACAGTCAGGTGAAACTAGAACTTGACTAACGAAGGAGGAGTTTCACACATCTCAGATGACCAATCAAACAGTATGTTTAGTTACCTGACAGGTGCTGTCCATGACTGTGAATGCTGCCAAACATGTATGTAAAGAGCTTGACCATGCAGGACCAGTACAATTTCTGAACATGGAGGCACCTGGCCAAGTAAATGAAATGCAAATCAATTTATAACATTTTTCACATGCTTTTTTCTGGATTTTTTTGTTGTTATTCCGTCTCTCACTGTTCAAATAAACCTACCATTAAAATTATAGACTGATCATTTCTTTGTCAGTGGGCAAACATACAAAATCAGCAGGGGATCAAATACTTTTTTCCCTCACTGTAACTCATTCTGTAAGGAATACATTACGAATGGAGTGTTGTCCTTTGACTTCTATATCTAGGATTGGACGACAACCTTGCACGGGTGGCAGAGGAAAACTTCTCAATCAAGAACAAGAGATCTGTAACATGGTGATGGCAAATAATGCCATCACATTGAGACAGATCCGCGCTGCAATCCTACAAGACAATGCCATATTCCAAAATGTCAACTCTATAAGCATCTCCACAATAGACCGGATATTGAAGAAGCATCAGATGACAATGAAGCAAATTTACAGGGTACCATTTGAGAGGAACTCTGATAGAGTGAAAGAGCTGCGGTACCAGTATGTACATGTAAGTCAGTTACTGGTTGTCCATCATTATAACCTTTTTACAATTAAGCACTGGTTCCCAAACTTCTTTGGTTTCAGTACCCACTTTACCTGATTTGTGTATCCAGGTAATCCAGGTATGGAAGTATTTGATTTATCTGACTTCAACATTTCACCTAAAAACTGCAGCTTACTGTATGATGCAATTATCATTATAATCCTTATTTTGAAGAATATAACATACAATAAGAAAAGGGGTCAAAGAGCTGCAATTAGTGCCTCCCATGTAAATCTATCTAATACTGTGGGTTTTACTGTAACATTTCAGTAAGTCTAGTCATTGATGATTGCCCCCCTCCCCTTTCTGTCAAATACCCCCTGTAGTACCTCTGCATAGGGGTACATGTACCCCAGGTTTGGAACCACTGGAGTAGTGGCCAGTAGTATAATGAACTTGTGGAGAACATAGAACATTCCTATGTAATTGTCTGTAACTGTAGTGTATGACTCTTCTGTATGACTGATTTGATGTTTTCTTTTTTTACGCTATTGTAGAGAATAATGGCATTGGAAGGAAACGAAACCCATCACATCCTCGTGTTTGTGGATGAAGCTGGCTTCAACCTGGCCAAGGAGTCAAGACGTGGCCGTAATATTATTGGCCACGGACCACGGTGGATGTCCCAGGCCAGCGAGGGGGCAATATAACTATGTGTGCTGCCATATCTGAGAATGGTGTGGCCACTCACATCCCCAGTATTGGCCCATACAATACACAGAAGCTCTTCATCTTCTTGGTCCGCCTTCATTTTGATTTGATCCCTGAAAATGAGAGAGGTCTCGTAGGGCCTCACCTACCACAATATGTCATTGTATGGGACAATGTGAATTTCCACCGTGGCCCGCTCATCAGGGCCTGGTTCACTACTCATCCAAGGATGGTCATGGTGTTCCTACTACCTTACTCTCCTTTCCTCAATCCTATTGAGGAGTATTTCTCCGTTTGGAGGTGGAGAGTGTATGAGCATCGGGCTCAAGATCAGAGGTCCCTGCTCCATGCAATGGACGCTGCGTGTGAGGATATTACAGGAGATCAGTGTAGGGGATGGTTGCGACATGCACGCCGTTTCTTCCCTCGTTGCATCGCAAGGGAGAATATACGCTGTGATGTGGACGAGAATCTGTGGCCAGACAGACAGCAGCGTGTGGATGGCCAGGAGGGTGAGGACGGTGGCCAGGTGAGGGAGGGTGAGGACAGTGACCAGTGAAGAACTGTTAGTTGTGAAACTCCAGCTTTATTTACAGCACTGTAGGCTGCATATAATTTTCATTGTTTTTTGTTTGTGTGTTTATATTACAGTATATTATGCTGTATACATTTTCTTTTGACTCTGATGTATGGAAGTTACTTTATGTGTGTGAATGATAATGATTACAATTTCCTTGGCAGTATGAGTGCAATGTGTGATGTCAAACCTTGGAGGCTACTCTTACCCTAAAATCCTATTTCTTTTTTTCAGTTTTATACACAATTGTATTCTGTTAGCTAGACAAAAAACAGTACAGTAACCATTGTCAATGAAGGACTGGGCTAAGACTGAAAGGTGGACATGAGGGATATTTCAATGGTCCTCTGCCATAGTGACAAAACATCTAAACATTTTGACTTGCAGTGCTTACACAATGCCAAAGGGACGAAGCATTTTGGGGGCACTGACTGTTTAAATGAGAAGGAAATTTAGTTTTGACACATGAGTGAACTGTTTTGGGAGAGGTATGAGCTTTTCCAGGTGAACCATGGTGTTGTGCCGAACCATCCACGTTATTTTGGCTAAAGCACCAAGAGTGTTGCGAACGCCCGGTCTGTTTCAAGAAAAGAGCCAAAGCAATTGAGAAGGATCTTTGTCATTTTCGTGGCACTGACTCTTTATATGGGAAAGGAATTTAGTTTTGAAGCATGAGTGAACAGTTTTAGGAGAGATATGAGCTTTTGCAAGTGAGCTATAGTGTTGTGCTGAACTGTAAGACTGTTTTGCCAAATGATCTTAGAGTTTTGAGAATGTAATTTCAGTTTCAAGAAATGAGCCAAACACATGGAGAAAAACTGTAATGCAAATAGCCTGCTCCTTCTAACGGCAAATGTTGTGGCTCAATATACAATATATGCAACTCAATATATAGAGTATATGGAGTAGAGAGCTTAAGTTGTTGTTCGACCAAACTTTATAACGGGCATAGGTGTACCTAATAAAGTGGCCGAGTGTACAGTAATATGTACAGTAATGTCAAATCTGAATGTACAGTAATGAGTGTACAGTAATGTCAAATCTGAAAACATGGTCTGGAAAAGTGGTACATGGGACCATAGAAACAGTGTCTGATGAAGAATGATGATGAAATATTACATCCATAGATAATGTAGTCCAATTGGTTCATGTTCCACGGTAATTGGTGTCAATGGATCTCGTTATCCTGAAACTTTCATGATCTAAACATAGAATATTGTTTGTCAGTTTCCATAAAACGATGTATTAAGAGTAATGCAACAGTTACTTATCATTTTGAGCAGGTGTATCAATTGATAGTTAGATCATTGTAATGAAATGAATAGACAGTCATCTCAGATGTAATGTGTGAATTGCATTTTGAAATGGTAATACTTTGATGTTAAGTTGTGTCATTTTGAACAGGTGTTTTTAGTTCGATCAAATTATTTGTGTCAAAAGGGCATAGGCCGGAATAGAACCCACGCCGAACCCACGCCGACATGGTAGGACTATATGTGCCCTAACTAACCGCTAGATTGAACCCAATTTTGAGTTAAGGATACACTTGAATGTTGTAGCCAAGTGGAGACCAATATCTGTCTTGTCTTATTGAGCTATATAAAATGACGGCTGCATGTCGCCTTGGTAAAAAAGTATATGACGTTTTTGTACATTTGAATGTTTCAGTAATAGGACCTAGGCCTATAGCGTTTGAGCGAGAGACAACATTATTTTAGATGGAGAAAAAGAGAACTGCTCATTTTCAGCCAGTCACAAGGATCATTGGAATTTCCTGATGCATCAGGAAAATTCACATCAACAAAAGAGTGATCAAGTTAAGATCCGACATCTGTATGCTTGTGCAACACGTTACATTAGAAAGGATTCCGGGCCATATGCCTTCATTATGTGAGTAGGGAACAGAAGATGGTAGGTTGGAGGCCAGCTCAGTGAATAGTGCCTCGCAGCGCTGTGTGTAAAGCTGCTCTTTCAACCTGGTGCGTGGGTTGTCTCCGGAGTAGTAGGCCGAGTCAGAATGTGTTTGAGAGAAACACACACACACAAATGCTCTCCTAAACACACACATTAGTATGAATGCACAAACGTACATATGCACAAATACACACTGTGGGGTGACTAGGGTTTTACTCTGGGAATGAGCGAGCATGTGTGTGTGTGTGTGTGTGTGTGTGCACATGCATAACTGTGTGTGCTTGTGTGTGTGTGTGCATGCAGGTGTACGTGTCTGCCTCTGTGTGTGTGTGTCTCTCTCTCTTTCTGTGTGTGTCTCTCTCTTTCTGTGTGTGTGTGTTTATATGTGTGTGTGTTTATATGTGTGTGTGTACCTGCTGGAGGAGGTGCTGGGTAGGGGTCGCCTCATTGCCCCAGGGCTCATGCTGTAGTAGGAGGAGCTGTCCAGGTCGGCCAGCGAGAAGTTAGGACCCGTCCCTGCTGCGATGGGGGCTAGAGAGAGAGGGAGAGAGAGAGAGAGGGAAGGAGAGGGGAGAGAGTGATAAAGAGAATGATAGGGGGAGGGAGAGAGAGGGAAAGGGAGAGAGAGTGAGAGAGAAGGACAGAGAGATAGGGAGGGGGAAGGGAGAAGGGGGAGAGATGAGAGAGGGAGAGAGAGAGGGAGGGGAGAGAGAGACAAAGAGAGAGAGAGAGAAAGAGAGAGAGAGAGAGAGAGAGAGAGAGAGAGAGAGAGAGAGAGAGAGAGAGAGAGAGAGAGAGAGAGAGAGAACAAGGGGAGAGAACAAGAACATTACGTGTTACCATTTATTAAACTACCACATAGTGCACATCTCAATAAGTGGCTTCCTCCCCTTGTGTCCTCTCCTTGTCTCCTCTCCTCTCTACTTTCACCTGCAGAGGAGAGGAGAGGAGACAAGAGGAGAGGAGATAAGAGGGAGACACTTTAGATACACCCGGTACCTCGTTCACCTTGTTGCACCAAAGTGTCTGACTTAAAAGGTTTCCCTTCCCACTACCTGTTCACTTGTGTGTGAGTGTGTGTGTGTGAGAGTGTGTGTGTGAGAGTGTGTGTGTGTGAGAGTGTGTGTGTGAGAGTGTGTGTGTGTGAGAGTGTGTGTGTGAGAGTGTGTGTGTGAGAGTGTGTGTGTAGGTCACCGTGGGACTAGCTGGCGCCTTTTGTTATCTAGTCCATAAAGGCATGCCATTGGTGCCTCTTTATATTCACGGTGACGGGGACCACTATTTTTGATGAGGACAGCGCAAACGTGATGCGGAGGGGAGGAGGGAGAGGAGGAGGTAAGAGGAGGGTCACTGCTGCAGACCAAATGGAGGAGAGGACGAGAGGAGGAGGAAGAGGTAAGAGGAGGGTCACTGCTGCAGACCAAATGGAGGAGAGGACGAGAGGAGGAGGAAGAGGTAAGAGGAGGGTCACTGCTGCAGACCAAATGGAGGAGAGGACGAGAGGAGGCTGCTGTGACAGACACAGTAATGGTGATCCTAATTAACATTGGAAGAGGACACTGCTACTGGGAGAGAAAGGGAGGGAAAGAGGGATGGAGGAATGGAGTGATAGAGAAAAGGAGAGGGAGGAGAGAGCGCAATAGCCCACGCATCATCACAACGTGGCGCCCACCTCTCCAGATAACTGGCAAAAAATATATATATTAAGCACTGCCCCGCGTAGTCAAGTTACCCTGGAAGACCCCCAAAAAAAAAAAGAGAGCCAGTATAATTTCTAAGCCATCTCTTTTTCCCTCTTTCAATCCCCCTCTACACCCTCCCTCTTTTCCTCCCTCCCTTCCTAATCCAAAGTGGCTGGGCCGGGCAGGGCGGTGTTATTTACGAGGCAGGCAGGAACGCGGCGGGTACATTTGCATGGCTAATAGTGTAAGTAATTTGTGAGAGAGCTAACCTGGACACCAGGCTGCAGTAACTCAGCCTGTAGCTCTGGTCTGGAGAAAGGGATAAAGAGATGGAGGGAAGGTGGGAGGGGATGGAGTGAGAGAAGGAGAGAAAGAGGGTTATAGAAGGAAAGAAGAGAGGGGTGGAGGGAGGAAAGAGATGGAGGGAAGAGAGGGACAGAGGGAGATAAGAAGGTACAAAAAGAAGAAAAGAGAGAGAAAGAGAGGGGTAGAATGAGAGGGGGATACGGAGCAGGACAGAGAGAAGCGGGGCCTAAATTGGGAGCCCTTCCATTGTACAGGTAAGATGCAGGGATCTATGGGATAGAGAGAAAGAGAGGAGGAAGAATAGAGAGAGAGGTAGGGAGGGGAAAAATGACCAGCGCTGCAGTCTATCTGACTGGAATGGAAATCAATCATATAGGTCATCTGCAGTCTCTACCTCTTAAGGGCTTTATCAAGTGCTTTTTGCCTGGAGGATTCCAAATGAAGCCTGTAGCTATCAGGCCAATATTGATCCTTCTCTCTCTCTCCTTCTGTCTCTTCCCTTCCCTCTGTCATTTTCTCTTTCTCTCTGACAGAGCCTTCATCTCTCTCTCTGATGGAACCCTTCTCCCTCCCTCCCTCCCTCCCTCCCTCCCTCCCTATTCCTTCAAACTACCTTGCTGTGCCTTGTCGGTGCAGAGAAAGTGCATTGTCTCAATCTACGTATTAGCCTCTCTCTCTCTCTCTCTCTGTCTCTCTCTCTCTCTGTCTCTCTCTCTCTCTCTGTCTCTCTCTCTCGTTGAAAGTGAGCTGCACTTCCTAATCTCCTGCCAAATGTATGGCCATATTAGAGACACATATTTCCCTCAGATTACACAGCAACAAAGAATTTGAAAACAAATCCAATTTTGATAAACTCCCATATCTATTGAAATACCACAGTGTGCCATCACAGCAGCAATATGTGTGACCTGTTGTCACAAGAAAAGGGCAACCAGTGAAGAACAAACACCATTGTAAATACAACCCATATTTATGTTTATTCATTTTCCCTTTTGTACTTTAACTATTTGCACATCATTACAACACTGTATATATACATAATATGACATTTGAAATGTTTCTATTGCTTTGGAACTGTTGTGAGTGTAATGTTTACTGTACATTTTTTATTGTTTATTTCACTTTTGTTTATTATTTATTTCACTTTCTTTGGAAATGTTAACATATGTTTCCCATGCCAATAAAGCCCTTGAATTGAATGAGAGCGAGAGAGCAAGAGAGAAGACGCCTGACAGGAGTTTTTCTGCTTGATCAGCACTGCTGTGTTTCTCTCCCTGCAGACCTGCTCCAGGACTTCACACACACACTCACACACACACTCTTGGTGGGGCTTGGATGCTTCGCACATGCACGCATACACACACACACACACTCACACACACACACACTCTTGGTGGGGCTGGGATGCTTCGCACACACAAAATAGTGAACCAACACTGTACTACCGGTACTGGGATCTGTCTCACACACGTCTCACACACGTCTCACACATGTCTCACACAAGTCTCACACACGAGACACATTCCTTGGCACTAAAGTGGCGTTAGCGGTGGTTGTGGTAGTGGTGGGGTTGGTGGTGGTGGGGTTTGTGGTTGTGGGGATGGTGGTGGTGGTGGGCTTGGTAGCGGTGGTGGTGGGGTTGGTAGTGATGGTGGTGGTGGTGGGCTTGGTAGCGGTGGTGGTGGTGGTGGGGTTGGTAGTGGTGGTGGTGGTGGTGGTAGTGGTAGTGGTGGTGGTGGGGTTGGTAGTGGTGGTGGTGGTGGTGGTAGTGGGGTTGGTGGTGGTGGTAGTGGGGTTGGTGGTGGTGGTGGTGGTAGTGGTAGTGGTGGTGGTGGGGTTGGTTGTGGTGGTGGTGGTGGTAGTGGGGTTGGTAGTGGTGGTGGTGGGGTTGGTAGTGGTGGTAGTGGTGGTGGTGGTAGTGGGGTTGGAAGTGGTGGTGGTGGTGGTAGTGGTAGTGGTGGTGGTGGGGTTGGTAGTGGTGGTGGTGGTGGTGGTGGGGTTGGTAGTGGTGGTGGTGGTGGTGGTGGGGTTGGTGATGGTGGTGGGAGTGGTGGGGTTGGTGATGGTGGTGGGAGTGGTGGGGGTGGGGATGGTGGTGGTGGTGGTGGTAGTGGTGTTGGTGGTGGTAGTGGTGGGGTTGGTGGTGGTGGGGTTGGTGGTGGTGGGGCTGGTGGTGGTGGGGCTGGTAGTGGGGTTGGTGGTGGTGGTGGTAGTGGTGGGGTTGGTGGTGGTGGGGTTGGTAGTGGTGGTAGTGGTGGTGGTGGTGGTGATGGTGGTAGTGATGGTGGTGGTAGTGGTGGTGGTGGTAGTTGTGGTGGTGGTAGTGGTTGTGGTGGTGGTAGTTGTGGTGGTAGTGGTGGGGTGGTGGTGGTGGTGGAGTTGGTGGTAGTGATGGTGGTGGTAATGGTGGTGGTGGTAGTGGTGGGGTTGGTGATGGTGGTGGGAGTGGTGGGGTTGGTGATGGTGGTGGGAGTGGTGGGGGTGGGGATGGTGGTGGTGGTGGTAGTGGTGTTGGTGGTGGGGTTGGTGGTGGTGGGGTTGGTGGTGGTGGGGCTGGTGGTGGTGGGGCTGGTAGTGGGGTTGGTGGTGGTGGTGGTAGTGGTGGGGTTGGTGGTGGTGGGGTTGGTAGTGGTGGTAGTGGTGGTGGTGGTGGTGATGGTGGTAGTGATGGTGGTGGTAGTGGTGGTGGTGGTAGTTGTGGTGGTGGTAGTTGTGGTGGTAGTGGTGGGGTGGTGGTGGTGGTGGAGTTGGTGGTAGTGATGGTGGTGGTAGTGATGGTGGTGGTAGTGGTGGTGGTGGTAGTTGTGGTGGTGGTAGTGGTTGTGGTGGTGGTAGTTGTGGTGGTAGTGGTGGGGTGGTGGTGGTGGTGGAGTTGGTGGTAGTGGTGGTGGTGCAGTATCTCCAGTAGTGGTGCCAGGGTATGCCGGGGGGCCCGCGAGGTGGGTGAGGATGGAGGGAAGGAGGGATGGATGGCAGGATGGAGGAGAGGCCACACCAGCCCTCAACTCCTTCATTATTCATTAATTCGCTCCCTGTTCTTCCCAGTCATCTGTTGTGGGGGTTAGAGGGATCCCAGGGGGGCATGCCCCTGGACGTGGGTGCTGTGTGTGCCACTCTAGCACGATGCCAACCATTCACAGAGAGAGAATAAGTGTGTGTGTATTCATGTGCGTGTGTCCAACGTACTAGCAGATGAGACGGAGGTGGCCTAGGTGTGTGTTGCTCTGGTGTCTGTGCCAGGCTGTGCCAAGCGGTACATCCTGGCATCGTCTATAGCGTGCCAGGTCAAACTGGAACTGATCTACAGAGTGACAGTCATGACCAACTAGTGATACCGCTTCTAACTAGGAATTTCTAGTAGAACCAACAAACTGGCATAGAGTAGCTAGTGATCCACTGCCTACGCTGTCTTAGAGGAGACCTACGAGACAGAGATAGAGAAGGGAAGAGACTGAGAGAAAGGAACCCAATCTCCCAAATTAACGGACCAATTACAATAACGCCCCCAAAAATTATAAAACAAACAACATAGCGATAACAGCTAAGTTTAAGAAGACTTACATTTCTCTCTCTCTCCCCTCCCACTACCCTTCTCTCTCTCTCTCCCCTCCCTCTACCCCCCTCTCTCTCTTCCCTCCCTCTACCCCCCTCTCTCTCTCCCCTCCCTCTACCCCTCTCTCTCTCTCCCCTCCCTCTCTCTTCCCTCCCTCTACCCCTCACTCTCTCTTCCCTCCCTCTACCCCCTCCTCTCTCTCTCTTCCCTCTACCCTTCTCTCTCTTCCCTCCCTCTACCCCCCTCTCTCTCTCCCCTCCCTCTACCCTCTCTCTCTCTCCCTCCCTCTCCCCTTCTCTCTCTTCCCTCCCTATACCCCTCTCTCTCTCTTCCCTCCCTTTACCCCTCTCTCTCTCTTCCCTCCCTCTACCCTCTCTCTCTCTTCCCTCCATCTACCCCTCTCTCTCTCTCTCTCTCTCTCTCTCTCTCTCTCTCTCTCTCTCTCTCTCTCTCTCTCTCTCTCTCTCTCTCTTTTCCCTCCCTCTTACCCCCCTCTCTCTCTCCACTCCCTCTACCCCCTTCTCTCTCTTCCCTCCCTCTACCACCCGTCTCTCTCTCTCTCTCATTCTCGTTTTTTTGTGTGGTGCTTTAATAGGATATTGATCGACAGAAGCAGATTCGATTGGGCCCTGCCACTGAATTGTGTAATGGGTGCACAAAGCCAAGGTCACACTGCCGTACAGAGGGGGTAGGGGGGATGGTGAGGGATGGTGAGGAGGATGACGAGGGGATGGTGAGGAAGGGGAGGATGACGAGGGGGTTAGTGAAGGCGGCCTGTCGCCCCATTCAATAACGACTCCTCATCTTCAGCTCTGCACTCTCAAGTCAACCCACCCACTGGTTCCTCTCCACTCTCTTTAATAAATCTATCATACGTGCCATTTGACTAGATGTTCAGGAGTCTTATGGCTTGGGGGTAGAAGCTATTTAGAAGCCTCTTGGACCTAGACTTGGCGCTCCGGTACCGCTTGTCGTGCGGTAGCAGAGAGAACAGTCTATGACTAGGGTGGCTGGAGTCTTTGACAATTTTTAGGGCCTTCCTCAATTTTTAGGGCCTTCCTTCCTCTTCCGCCTGGTATAGAGGTCTTGGATGGCAGGAAGCTTGGCCCCAGTGATGTACTTGGCCGTTCGCACTACCCTCTGTAGTGCCCTCCGGTCGGAGGCCGAGCAGTTGCCATACCAAGCGGTGATGCAGCCAGTCAGGATGCTCTCGATGGTGCAGCTGTAGAACCTTTTGAGGATCTGAAGACCTATGCCATATCTTTTCAGTCTCCTGAGGGGGAATAGGTTTTGTTGTGCCCTCTTCACGACTGTCTTCGTGTGTTTGGACCATGTTAGTTTGTTGGTGATGTGGACACCAAGGATCTTGAAGCTCTCAACCCACTCCACTACAGCCCCGTCAATGTTTCATGTAGTCCATAATCAGCTCTTTTGTCTTACTGACGTTCAGGGAGAGGTTGTTGTCCTGGCACCACACTGGCAGGTCTTTGATCTCCTCCCTATAGGCTGTCTTATCGTCGTCGGTGATCAGGCCTACCACCGCCGTGTCGTCGGGAAAACTTAATGATGGTGTTGGAGTCGTGCACGGCCACGCAGTCATGGGTGAACAGGGAGTAGAGGAGGGGACTAAGCACGCACCCCTGAGGGGCCCCTGTGTTGAGGGTCAGCGTGGAGGATGTGTTGTTACCTACCCTTACCACCTGGGGTGGCCCGTCAGGAAGTCCAGGAACCAGTTGCAGAGGGAGGTGTTTAGTCCCAGGGTCCTGAGCTTAGTGATGAGCTTTGAGGGCACTATGGTGTCGAACACTGAGCTGTAGTCAATGAATAGCATTCTCACATAGGTGTTCCTCTTGTCCAGGTGGGAGAGGGTCGTGTGGAGTGCAATAGAGATTGCGTAATCTGTGGATCTGTTGGGGTGGTATGCGGATTGGAGTGGGTCCAGGCTGTCTGGGATGATGGTGTCGATGTGAGCCTTGACCAGCCTTTCAAAGCACTTCATGGCCACAGATGTGAGTGCTATGGGTCTGTAGTCATTTAGACAGGTTAATTTGGCATTATAAGGCACAGGGACTATGGTGGTCTGCTTGAGGTATTACAGACTGGGTCCGGGAGAGGTTGAAACGGATGACAAAGGAGAGATGGAGAGACAGCGCGAGTGAGGGGAGGGTGTGTGTATGCGTGCATGTGTGTGTGGTAGGGGGTGATCAATGCATCTTTGATCAGAAGGGGCTCCAGTCAGAGTGCTGACAGGCACTTTCAATGGGCTATTGTTAGCGGGGGCTAACGACAGGACCGAATGGATCGCTCTGCGCTCTCTCTCCTTGCCTCCCTCCCGCCCTCCCTCCCCCCTCCCTCCCTCCCTCCCTCCCTCCCTCCCTGTGTTGCATGTAGAACGCACTTTTTAGAGGTCATGTTTTTCTCTTCCCTCACTCTCTCTGTCTCTCCATCTCTCCTTTGTCTCTCCATCGCTCCTTTATCTTTCCGTCTCCTCCTTTTCCAATGACAAAGATTTGTCTTGAGGAGTTTCTTTCTTTCCACCTCCCTCACCTCCTCCCTCACCTCTTCCTCTCCCCTCCCCTCCCCTTCACTTTCCATTTATTTTCCCTTTTCTTCTTCTCCAAGAAGAGTGGCACTCTTATGATTAAGGTTAAGAGTTGAGGAGTGGCACCTATAGGGCCTCCCCCTGACGGTTAAGGATAAGAGTTGAGGAGTGGCACCTACAGGGCCTCCCCCTGACGGTTAAGGTTAAGAGTCAAGGAGTAGTACCTATAGGCCCCACCCCCCTAATGGTTAAGGTTAAGAGTCAAGGAGGGTAAGCTGATCCTAGAGCTGTCTAACCTAAACGTCAGAGCCTGTATTCATAAAGGGTCTCAGAGTAGGACTGCTGATCTAGAATCAGTCCCCTCTTCCATTGTATTCATTGTAACCTAAAACTCCTACTCAGATCTTAGTCTTAGTCCTAGTAAGTTGACGTTTGGTCTTTTCTGTATGATTTGGGGTTTGCTGTTAGTTCATTAACATAGTGGGAGGGGGATAGAAAGAGAGCGATGGGGGAGGTAGAGAGAGAGGAATAGAGAGGATAAACTTACTCTGTGAGACACGGACGAGCTCGGCCACACTGAAGACACCCGATGTGACAAAGCTGTCTTGGAAGCCAAGATGTCCTGAGAGAGAGAACGAAAGACGGAGAGAGAGAGAGAGAGAGAGAGAGAGAGAGAGAGAGAGAGAGAGAGAGAGAGAGAGAGAGAGAGAGAGAGAGAGAGAGAGAGAGAGAGAATAAAAGAAAGAGGTGATGTTATTGCAAACAGAGGGTCATTGGAACATGAAAGAGGAGACAACACACATCATGTTCCCTCTGTTACACACACACACACACACACACACAGACAGACTCTCTCACACACAAACACACACACACAGACTCTCTCACACACAAACACACACACAGACTCTCTCACACACAAACACACACACAGACTCTCTCACACACAAACACACACAAACACACACACAGACTCTCTCACACACAAACACACACACACACACACAGACAGACTCTCTTACACACAAACACACACACAGACTCTCTCACACACAAACACACACACACACAGACACAGACTCTCTCACACACAAACACACACACACACAGACACAGACTCTCTCACACACAAACACACACACACACACACACACAGACAGACACAGACTCTCTCACACACAAACACACACACACACACACAAACACAGACACAGACTCTCTCACACACACACACACACACACACACACACACACACACACACACACACACACAGACTCTCTCACACACAAACACACACACAGACACAGAATCTCTCACACACAAACACACACACACACACACACACACAGACAGACTCTCACACACAAACACACACACACACACACACACACACACACACACACACACACACACACACACACAGACTCTCTCACACACAAACACACAAACATCTTCCACTCCCAAAACCATAGCAGGGGGCTCCACTAACCAGACACACACACACACACACTTAAGTGTCTCTAATGAAACTACTGGAGCAGCTCGTGTTGATACTAAACACATTTGAATACCGGACAAAATCCTATTTCCCATCTTTCCAAGACATTTTCCATAACTTTGGACAAGCTTTGCTACGCTTCCCCTTACAACTCTTAGACCATTGTGTCCCAACCTTATGGTTACTGTACCACCAACTGATTTAGCTCTGCCTGGATTACCCCTGCAGTACCCCTGCAGTACCCCTCATGTGCATTTTACCACTAGACCTATAGTCTAATGAGTCTTCCCAAGTACCCGTTGTGGATAGGCCAAGTACCCGTTGTGGATAGGCCAAGTACCCGTTGTGGATAGGCCAAGTACCCGTTGTGGATAGGCCAGGTACCCGTTGTGGATAGGCCAAGTACCCGTTGTGGATAGGCCAAGTACCCGTTGTGGATAGGCCAAGTACCCGTTGTGGATAGGCCAGGTACCCGTTGTGGATAGGCCAAGTACCCGTTGTGGATAGGCCAAGCACCCGTTGTGGATAGGCCAAGTACCCTTTGTGGATAGGCCAAGTACCCGTTGTGGATAGGCCAGGTACCCCCAGGGTTCCTAGTACCTCTCGTTGGGAACCACTAGGAACCACCAGTGGCGCAGCGGTCTAAGGCACTGCATCTCAGTGCTAGAGGCTTCACTACAGACCCTGGTTAGATTCCAGGCTGTATCACAACTGGCCGTGATTGGGAGTCCCATAGGGCGGCGCACAATTGGCCCAGCGTTGTCCGGGTTTGGCCGGGGTAGGCCGTCATTGTAAATAAGAATTTGATCTTAACTGACTTGCCTAGTTAAATAAAGGTTCAATGACAAAATAAAATACGTTCATTACTCGTCTTCATTCCCTAGACACTCTACAACTACATCCCAAAGCGAACCATATTCCCTTTATAGTGCGCTACTACTGACCAGGGCCCATACAGTTCTGCTCCAAAGTTAGTACACTATTAAGGGTATAGTTGCCAAAGAGAGAGAGAGAGAGAGAGAGAGAGAGAGAGAGAGAGAGAGACAGGCAGAGAGAGACAGAGGCAGGCAGAGAGAGAGACAGGCAGAGAGAGACAGAGGCAGGCAGAGAGAGAGAGAGAGACAGGCAGAGAGAGAGAGAGAGAGAGAGAGAGAGAGAGAGAGACAGGCAGAGAGAGAGAGACAGAGGCAGGCAGAGAGAGAGGTAATAGTCTCCACAATTCAGAGGTTAAATGCCTATTCTTCGCAGATGACCTATGCCTGCTGTTACCCACAGCACAAGGCCTACAGCAGAGCCTGGACCTGCTAGAGCAGTACTGCCAGACCTGGGACCTGGCAGTAAACCCCAAAAATACTAAAATAATGATTTTCCAGAGAAGATCCAGAATTAGACCAAAGTTCTCAATTGGTACAAAATATATAGAGTACTGCACACACTACAATTACTTAGGTTTAAAAATAAGCTCAACTGGACACCTTAATGAGGCAGTGAATGAACTGAGAGAGAAAGCACGCAGGGCATTCTAGGCCATTAAAAAACAAATTCAAATTGAAATACCTATTAAAATTTGGCTAAAACTAATTGAATGTGTCATTGAACCAATTGCACTTTATGGCAGCAAGGTGTGGGGTCCACTTGCAAAACAAGATTTCACCAAATGGGACAAACACCCCATTGAAACCCTGCATGCAGAGTTCTGTATGATTCTCCTACATGTCCAGAGGAAAACTACAAACAATGCATGCGGTGCAGAATTAGGCCAATATCCACTAATAATAAAAACTAAAAAAATAGCAATTAAGTTTTGGAAACATCTAAAATACAGTGACCCCCTCTCATATCATTACCAAGCCCTGCAATGCCAAGAGCTGAGCAAAGAAAAGACTCCCCTCATCCAGGGGACGAGTTCCCAAACCTGTTCTACTAACACACTGAAGCCTTAATCTTTTTTACCTTTATTTAACTAGGCAAGTCAGTTAAGAACAAATTATTATTTTCAATGATGGCCTAGGAACAGTAGGTTAACTGACTTGTTCAGGGGAGGAACCACTGATTTTTACCTTGTCAGCTCAGAGGATTTGATCTTCCAACCTTTCAGTCACTAGTCCAACACTCTAACCACTAGGCTACCTGCCACCCAGACCAGAACCTGCCTCAGGACCAGAACATCAAATCAATCAGAATAAAACAAATTACAACACAATCAAAACAAAACTACATTGCTTATTGGGAAACACAAGCACAAAGCAAAATGCAGTGCTAATTGGCCCTAAATGGACAGTACACCGTGGCTAACTATTTGACCATGGTTACTGATCAAAACCTTAGAAAAACCTTAAAAAGTACAGGCTCAGTGAGCACAGCCTTGCCATTGAGAAGGGTAGACACAGGAAAACCTGGCTCCCTGTAGAGGAAAGGCTGTGCAACCACTGCACAACAGCAGAACCCGGGACAGAGCTGCATTTCCTGACAAAATGTCAAAAATATAAAACAATTAGAGAGTGTTATTTCCCAAAATTTGAAACCCTTATTCTAAATTTCAAAGACCTCTCTGATGAGAATAGGCTACCTGTCCTGTTGGGGGAGGACGCAGAGAGCTGTGGATGGCAGCGCACTACATTGCTGCCTGCCACAAGATGAGGGACAGTGTCTGACAGACCAACCAACCTGCATATGTCCTCTGTGCTTATTGTTATTGTTCAATGTATGGTTATTTTGACCAATGATTATATTTGTTACTGTTGTCCCGTTGACAATATTGATTATTATTATTTTCATATTGTAAATCTCCAAAGTAAGCGTTTGGCAATATGTACATTGTTACGTCATGCCAATAAAGCAAATTGAATTGACAGGCAGAGAGAGAGAGAGAGAGAGAGAGAGAGAGAGAGAGAGAGAGAGAGAGAGAGAGAGAGAGAGAGAGAGAGAGACATGCAGAGAGAGAGACAGGCAGAGAAAGAGAGAGACAGGCAGAGAGCGAGAGAGACAGGCAGAGAGAGAGAGACAGGCAGAGAGAGAGAGAGAGAGAAAGAGAGAGAGATAGAGACAGGCAGAGAGAGAGAGAGTCATATCTATGGCTCATTGAGAGCCAAACTGCTGACATTAGCTACAAGTCTGTGGACCCACAGAGCACTCCTGCACAGATGCCCCTGAGAGCGGGAGAGAGAGGGAGGAAGAGGGAGAGGAGAGGGAGGGAGGAAGAGAGAGAGAGAGAGGGGAGAAAGAAGGAGAAAGTGGGAGGAAGAGAGAGAGGGAGGAGGAGAGAGAGGAGAGAGGGGAGAAAGAAGGGGAAGAGAGAGAGGAGAGAGGGGGAGGAAGAGGGAGAGAGAGGGAGGAAGAGAGAGAGAAGAGAGAGAGGGAGAAGTGGGAGGAAGAGAGAGGAGCGAGAGGGAGGAAGAGAGAGAGGAGAGAGAGGGAGGAAGAGAAAATGAGAAAGTGATAGGAAGAGAGAGAGGAGAGAGAAGAGAGAGAGGGAGAAGTGGGAGGAAGAGAGAGGAGAGGGAGGAAGAGAGAGAGGAGAGAGAGGGAGAAGGGGGATGACGAGAGAGAGGAGAGAGAAGAGTGTAATAGCGTAGGGATAGAAAAATAAATACTCTGAGAGAAACAGAGAGAAAGGAGAGAAAGAATACGGTGGGCTTGAGAAGGAGAGTGAATGTGAAAGAAAAAGAGAGTGAATGTGAAAGAGAAATGGGACCAGGGGAGCTCTTTCTGTCGTGATGGGAAGAGCAGAGAGTATAGCCCCATAGCACTCCAGCCCCATAGCCCCATAGCCCTCTAGCCCCAAAGCCCTCTAGCCCCATAGCCCTCTAGCCCCATAGCCCTCTAGCCCCAAAGCCCTCCAGCCCCATAGCCCTCTAGCCCTCCAGCCCCAAAGCCCTCCAGCCCCATAGCCCTCAAGCCCCATAGCCCACCAGCCCCATAGCCCTCAAGCCCCATAGCCCTCCAGCCCCAAAGCCTTCCAGCCCCATAGCCCCATAGCCCTCCAGCCCCAAAGTTCTCCAGCCCCATAGCCCCATAGCCCTCCAGCCCCAAAATTCTCCAGCCCCATAGCCCTCTAGCCCCATAGCCCTCCAGCCCCATAGCCCTCCAGCCCCATAGCCCTCCAGCCCCAAAGCCCTCCAGCCCCATAGCCCTCCAGCCCCAAATCCCTCCAGCCCCATAGCCCCAAAGCCCTCCAACCCCATAGCCCTCCAGCCCCCCAGCCCCAAAGCCCTCCAGCCTCATAGCCCTCCAGCCCCATAGCCCTCCAGCCCCATAGCCCTCTAGCCCCAAAGCCCTCCAGCCCCAAAGCCCTCTAGCCCCAAAGCCCTCCAGCCCCAAAGCCCTCCAGTCTCATAGCCCTCCAGCCCCAAAGTCCTCCAGCCCCATAGCCATCCAGCCCCATAGGAAAGTCATCCTATATGCATTCAGCAGCCTGGGTTCAACGAGGGCGTTTCCATGAGTGAGCATTTCATATAGGGAGGCTGGGGGGGAGGGAGCAGGGGTTCTATATCTCAACAAGGATAATCACTCCCAGCTGTGTCCACTGAGAGAGAGAGGGAGGGGAAGGGGGCTGAGAAAGAGAGAGTTATTGAGTGGGCTGAGAAGGAAAAGAGGGTGGGCGAGAGAGCGAGAGAGTGTGAGAGAGAGAGAGACCATGTTCAGTTAGGGGAGAGTTGGGGGAGACAACAAGTCAGAAAAGAGTGCTTTTCTGTTGCTAAAACTGTGTGTGTGAGATGTGTACTGTAAAACAGTGCTTGTATTACATGTAGTTGTTGAACAGTCTGTGTGTGGTAGGTGTATGGTTGAGGAAAGGTCTATTGGTATTACGTGTATTGTTGCTAAAACTTTGAGTGTGTGTTCCTCTCTCTCTCAGTGTGTGTTCCTCTCTCTCTCAGTGTGTGTTCCTCTCTCTCTCAGTGTGTTCCTCTCTCTCTCAGTGTGTGTGTGTTCCTCTCTCTCTCAGTGTGTGTGTTCCTCTCTCTCTCAGTGTGTGTGTTCCTCTCTCTCTCAGTGTGTTCCTCTCTCTCTCAGTGTGTGTGTTCCTCTCTCTCTCAGTGTGTTCCTCTCTCTCAGTGTGTTCCTCTCTCTCTCAGTGTGTGTGTTCCTCTCTCTCTCAGTGTGTGTGTTCCTCTCTCTCTCAGTGTGTGTGTTCCTCTCTCTCTCAGTGTGTGTGTTCCTCTCTCTCTCAGTGTGTGTGTTCCTCTCTCTCTCAGTGTGTTCCTCTCTCTCTCAGTGTGTGTTCCTCTCTCTCTCAGTGTGTGTTCCTCTCTCTCTCAGTGTGTGTTCCTCTCTCTCTCAGTGTGTTCCTCTCTCTCTCAGTGTGTGTGTTCCTCTCTCTCTCAGTGTGTGTTCCTCTCTCTCTCAGTGTGTGTTCCTCTCTCTCTCAGTGTGTGTTCCTCTCTCTCTCAGTGTGTGTTCCTCTCTCTCTCAGTGTGTGTGTTCCTCTCTCTCTCAGTGTGTGTGTTCCTCTCTCTCTCAGTGTGTGTGTTCCTCTCTCTCTCAGTGTGTTCCTCTCTCTCTCAGTGTGTGTGTTCCTCTCTCTCTCAGTGTGTGTTCCTCTCTCTCTCAGTGTGTTCCTCTCTCTCTCAGTGTGTGTGTGTTCCTCTCTCTCTCAGTGTGTGTGTTCCTCTCTCTCTCAGTGTGTGTGTTCCTCTCTCTCTCAGTGTGTTCCTCTCTCTCTCAGTGTGTGTGTTCCTCTCTCTCTCAGTGTGTTCCTCTCTCTCAGTGTGTTCCTCTCTCTCTCAGTGTGTGTGTTCCTCTCTCTCTCAGTGTGTGTGTTCCTCTCTCTCTCAGTGTGTGTGTTCCTCTCTCTCTCAGTGTGTGTGTTCCTCTCTCTCTCAGTGTGTTCCTCTCTCAGTGTGTTCCTCTCTCAGTGTGTTTCTCTGTGTGTGTGTGTGTTCCTCTCTCTCTGTTTGTGTGTGTTCCTCTCTCTCTCAGTGTGTGTGTGTGTGTATGTTTCTCTCTCAGTGTGTTCCTCTCTCAGCCTGTTCCTCTGTGTGTGTGTGTGTGTTCCTCTCTCTCTCAGTATGTGTTCCTCTCTCTCTATGTGTGTGTGTTCCTCTCTCTCTCAGTGTGTGTTCCTCTCACTCTGTGTTCCTCTCTCAGTGTGTGTTCCTCTCTCTTCCTCTCTCAGTGTGTTTCTCTCTCAGTGTGTTTCTGTGTGTGTGTGTTCCTCTCTCTCTGTGTGTGTGTGTGTGTGTATGTTTCTCTCTCAGTGTGTTTTTCTCTCAGTGTCTCTCTGTGTGTGTGTGTTCCTCTCTCTCTCTCTGTGTGTGTTCCTCTCTCTCTGTGTGTGTGTGTTCCTCTCTCTCTCAGTATGTGTGTCCTCTCTCTCTATGTGTGTGTGTTCCTCTCTCTCTCAGTGTGTGTTCCTCTCTCTCTCTCTCTCTCTCTCTCTCTCTCTCTCTCTCTCTCTCTCTCTCTCTCTCTCTCTCTCTCTCTCTCTCTCTCTCTCTCTCTCTCTCTCTCTCTCTCTCTCTCTCTCTCAGTGTCAGTGTTACTCTCTCTCTCTCTCTCTCTCTCTCTCTCTCTCTCTCCCTCTCTCAAATTCAAGCTGCTTTATTGGCATGAAAAACATTGTGTCAATATTGCCAAAGCAACAATGTATACAATATACATTGTAATAAAATTAGAAACAATAATAAATAATAATATAAAATGGTAGTAAATAATCATACAAAAATAATAACAATAAAATGGTAACAGTCAATAGTAGAAATGTAATAAATATAAACATCTAAATATGGAAAATTAAACTATAACTAACTTATAACTAAATAACGGTAATCTACATCTGTACTACAACTACCATCATCATCACTACTACTGCCATCACCATCATCACTAAACTGCTATCATTACCATTACCACCCATACCACTACTACCATCATCATCACTACTACTGCCATCACCATCATCACTAAACTGCTATCATTACCATCACCACCCATACCACTACTATACGGAATGATAAACAACAATAATAATAGTAGTAACAATAATAGTAATAACAATAACAGCAATAATAAGAAAGTTACTGCTTACTATGCAGATGTTACTATTCAGTGTCCCTCAGGCTATGGCAGGCAAATACATATTTGGCTGCAAGAGGAGCCATTGCTCCTTCACCCATGAGTATTTTTAGTTTTTCCTCTGGGTTTAATGAGTTAAAATTTGGAATAAATGTAGTCATTTCTGTGAATAATGTATCTCTTGGTGAGGAATATTTATCACAGTAAAGGAGAAAGTGCATCTCTGTTTCTACCTCCCCTGTCATGCAGTGACCACATACACGCTCCTCTTTGGGTAGCCATGTCTTTTTATGTCTGCCGGTTTCTATTGCCAATTGGTTGTCACTCAGCCTGTACTTGGTAAGGAATCTCTCTCTCGCTCTCTCTCTCTCCCAGTGTGTGTTCCTCTGTCTCAGTGTGTCCCTCTCTCTCTCAGTATGTGTTCCTCTCAGTGTGTGTTCCACTCTCTCGCAGTGTGTTTCCTCTCTCTCTCAGTGTGTTTCCTCTCTCTGTGTGTGTTCCTCTCTCTATCAGTGTGTGTGTTCCACTCTCTCCCAGTGTGTGTTTCTCTCTCTCAGTGTGTGTACCTCTCTCTCAGTGTGTGTACCTCTCTCTCAGTGTGTGTACGCCTCTCTCTCTGTGTGTGTTCCTCTCTCTGTGTGTGCCTCTCTTTCTCAAGGTGTGTGCTCCTCTCACCCTGTGTTCCTCTCGCAGTGTGTGTTCTTCTCTCTCAGTGTGTGTGTGCCCCTCTCTCAGTGTGTGTGTGCCCCTCTCTCAGTGTGTGTGCCTCTCTCTCTGTGTGTGTGTTCCTCTCTCACTCAGTGTGTTTGCTACAGCCTGCAGTAGAGGGTGCAAAGAATAGCATTATCTCTGTTCTTATCTCAACAACAAGCAATACCCTAACCTAATAACAAGTCTAACCCTAACCCAACAACAAGCCTAACCCTAACCAAACAACAAGTCTAACCCTAACCTAATAACAAGTCTAACCCTAACCCAACAACAAGCCTAACCCTAACCTAACAACAAGTCTAACCCTAACCTAACAACAAGTCTAACCTAACCTAACCCTAACCTAACAACAAGCCTAACCTAACAATAACCTAACCTAACAACAAGCCTAACCCTAACCTAACAACAAGTCTAACCCTAACCTAACAAGCCTAACCCTAACAACAAGTCTAACCCTAACCTAACAACAAGTCTAACCTAACCTAACAAGCTAACCTAACCTAACAACCCAACAACAAGCCTAACCCTAACCTAACAACAAGCCTACAAAGCCTAACAATAACAAGTCTAACCTAACCTAACAACAAGTCCTAACCCTAACCTAACAACAAGCTAACTAACCTAACTAACCTAACAGCAAGTCTAACCTAACCACAACAAGTCTAGCCTAACCTAACAAGCAACCTAGCCTAACAACAAGTCTAACCCTAACCTAGCCTAACAACAAAGTCTAACCCTAGCAACAAGTCTAACCTAACCTAACAGCAAGTCTAACCTAACAATAAGCCTAACCTAACCTAACAACAAGTCTAACCCTAACCAACAACAAGTTTAACTAACCTAACAACAGCCTAACCTAACAACAAGCCTAACCCTAACCTAACAACAAGTCTAACCCTAACCTAACAACAAGTCTAACCCTAACCTAACAACAAGTCTAACCCTAACCTAACAACAAGTCTAACCTAACCTAACAACAAGCCTAACCCTAACCCAACAACAAGCCTAACCCTAACCTAATAACAAGTCTAACCCTAACCTAACAACAAGTCTAACCCTAACCTAACAACAAGCCTAAACCTAACCTAACAACAAGTCTAACCCTAACCTAACAACAAGTCTAACCCTAACCTAACAACAAGCCTAACCCTAACCTAACAACAAGTCTAACCCTAACCCAACAACAAGTCTAACCCTAACCTAACAACAAGTCTAACCCTAACCTAACAACAAGCCTAACCCTAACCTAACAACAAGTCTAACCCTAACCCAACAACAAGTCTAACCTAACCTAACAACAACAATCTAACACTAACCTAACAACAAGCCTAACCCTAACCTAACAACAAGTCTAACCCTAACCTAACAACAAGCCTACAAATAACCTAACAACAAGTCTAACCTAACCTAACAACAAGTCTAACCCTAACCTAACAACAAGCCTAACTAATACCTAACAACAAGTCTAACCTAACCTAACAACAAGTCTAACCCTAACCTAACAACAAGCCTAACCCTAACCTAACAACAAGTCTAACCCTAACCCAATAACAAGTCTAACCCTAACCTAACAACAAGTCTAACCCTAACCTAACAACAAGCCTAACCAATACCTAACAACAAGCCTAACAAATACCTAACAACAAGTCTAACCCTAACCTAACAACAAGTCTAACCCTAACCTAATAACAAGTCTAACCCTAACCTAACAACACAAGTCTAACAAGCCTAACTAACCTAACAACAAGTCTAACCCTAACCTAACAACAAGCCTAACTAACCTAACCTAACAACAAGTCTAACCTAACCTAACAACAAGTCCTAACCCTAACCTAACAACAAGCCTAACCATAACCTAACAACAAGTCTAACCCTAACTTAACAACAAGTTTAACCTAACCTAACAACAAGCCTAACCTAACAACAAGTCTAACCTAACCTAACAAAAAGCTTAACCCTAACCCAACAAGCCTAACCTAACCTAACAGCAAGCCTAACCCTAACCTAACAACAAGTCTAACCCTAACCTAACAACAAGCCTAACCCTAACCCAACAACAAGTCTAACCCTAACCTAACACCAAGCCTAACCCTAACCTAACAACAAGCCTACAAATAACCTAACAACAAGTCTAACCCTAACTTAACAACAAGTTTAACCCTAACCTAACAACAAGCCTAACCCTAACCTAACAACAAGCCTACAAATAACCTAACAACAAGTCTAACCCTAACCTAACACCAAGCCTAACCCTAACCTAACAACAAGCCTACAAATAACCTAACAACAAGTCTAACCCTAACTTAACAACAAGTTTAACCCTAACCTAACAACAAGCCTAACCCTAACAACAAGTCTAACCTAACCTAACAACAAGTCTAACCTAACCTAACAACAAGCTTAACACTAACCTAACAACAAGCCTAACCCTAACCTAACAACAAGCCTAACCCTAACCTAACAACAAGCCTACAAATAACCTAACAACAAGTCTAACCCTAACCTAACAACAAGCCTAACCCTAACCTAACAACAAGCCTACAAATAACCTAACAACAAGTCTAACCCTAACCTAACAACAAGTCTAACCTAACCTAACAACAAGCCTAACCCTAACAACAAGTCTAACCCTAACCCAGCAACAAGTCTAACCCTAACCTAACAACAAGTCCAACCCTAACCTAACAACAAGCCTAACCAATACCTAACAACAAGTCTAACCCTAACCTAACAACAAGTCTAACCCTAACCTAACACCAAGCCTAACCCTAACCTAACAACAAGCCTAACCATAACCTAACAACAAGTCTAACCCTAACTTAACAACAAGTTTAACCCTAACCTAACAACAAGCCTAACCCTAACAACAAGTCTAACCCTAACCTAGCAACAAGTCTAACCCTAACAGAACAACAAGCTTAACCCTAACACAACAACAAGCCTAACCCTAACCTAACAGCAAGCCTACCCTAACCTAACAACAAGTCTAACCCTAACCTAACAACAAGTCTAACCCTAACCTAACAACAAGCCTAACCCTAACAACAAGTCTAACCCTAACCCAGCAACAAGTCTAACCCTAACCTAACAACAAGCCTAACCCTAACCTAACAACAAGCCTAACCCTAACCTAACAACAAGCCTAACCCTAACCGAACAACAAGCTTAACCCTAACCCAACAAGCCTAACCCTAACCTAACAGCAAGTCTAACCCTAACCTAACAACAAGCCTAAACATAACCTAACAACAAGTCTAACCCTAACCTAACAACAAGTCTAACCTAACCTAACAACAAGTCCTAACCTAACAACAAGTCTAACCTAACCTAACAGCAAGTCTAACCCTAACCTAACAACAAGTCTAACCTAACAACTAACCTAACAACAAGTCTAACCTAACCCAACAACAAGTCTAACCTAACCTAACAACAAGCCTAACCATAACCTAACAACAAGTCTAACCCTAACCTAACAACAAGTCTAACCCTAACCTAACAACAAGTTTAACCCTAACCTAACAGCAAGCCTAACCCTAACCTAACAACAAGCCTAACCATAACCTAACAACAAGTCTAACCCTAACCTAACAACAAGTCTAACCCTAACCTAACAACAAGCCTACAAATAACCTAACAACAAGTCTAACCCTAACCTAACAACAAGTCTAACCCTAACCTAACAACAAGCCTAACTACCTAACAACAAGTCTAACCTAACCTAACAACAAGTCTAACCCTAACCTAACAACAAGCTTAACCTAACCTAACAACAAGCCTAACCCTAACCTAACAGCAAGCCTAACCTAACCTAACAACAAGTCTAACCTAACCTAACAACAAGCCTAACCCTAACCCAACAACAAGCCTAACCTAACCTAACAGCAAGTCTAACCCTAACCTAACAACAAGCCTAACCTAACCTAACAACAAGTCTAACCTAACCTAACAACAAGCCTAACCTAACCTAACAACAAGCCTAACCATAACCTAACAACAAGTCTAACCTAACCTAACAACAAGTCTAACCCTAACCTAACAACAAGCCTAACCTAACAACAAGTCTAACCTAACCTAGCAACAAGTCTAACCTAACCAGACAACAAGCAACCCTAACCCAACAACAAGCCTAACCTAACCTAACAGCAAGCCTAACCTAACCTAACAACAAGTTTAACCTAACCTAACAACAAGCCTAACCTAACAACAAGCTAACCCTAACAAGTCTAACCTAACCTAACAACAAGTCCTAACCCTAACCTAACCTAACAACAAGCCTAACCTAACCTAACAACAAGCCTAACCTAACCTAACAACAAGCCTAACCTAATACCTAACAACAAGTCTAATCCTAACCTAACAACAAGTCTAACCTAACCTAACAACAAGCCTAACCTTAACAACCCTAACAACAAGTCTAACCTAACCTAACAACAAGTCTAACCCTAACCTAACAACAAGCCTAACCTATACCTAACAACAAGTCTAACCTAACCTAACAACAAGTCTAACCCTAACCTAACAACAAGCCTACAAATAACCTAACAAGCAAGTCTAACCTAACCTAACAACAAGTCTAACCCTAACCTAACAACAAGCCTAACCTAACAAGCCTAACCCCTAACAACAACAAGTCTAACCTAACCTAACAACAAGTCTAACCTAACCTAACAGCAGGCCTAACCTAACAACAGCAAGCCTAACCCTAACCTAACAACAAGCCTAACCTAACCTAACAACAAGTCTAACCTAACCTAACAACAAGTCTAACCTAACCTAACAACAAGCCTAACTAACAACAAGTCTAACCTAACCTAACAACAAGTCTAACCCTAACCTAACAACAAGCCTAACCTAACACAACAACAAGCCTAACCCTAACCTAACAACAAGCCTAGCCTAACCTAACAACAAGTCTAACCTAACCTAACAACAAGCTAACCCTAACCAACAACAAGCCTGCCTAACCTAACAACAAGTCTAACCTAACCTAACAACAAGTCTAACCTAACCTAACAACAAGCCTAACCCTAACAACAAGTCTAACCTAACCCAGCAACAAGTCTAACCCTAACCTAACAACAAGCCTAACCCTAACCCAACAACAAGCCTAACCCTAACCCAACAACAAGCCTAACCCTAACCCAACAACAAGCTTAACCCTAACCCAACAACAAGCCTAACCCTAACCTAACAGCAAGTCTAACCCTAACCTAACAACAAGCCTAAACATAACCTAACAACAAGTCTAACCCTAACCTAACAACAAGTCTAACCCTAACCTATCAACAAGCCTAACCAATACCTAACAACAAGCCTAACCAATACCTAACAACAAGTCTAACCTAACCTAACAACAAGTCTAACCTAACCTAACAACAAGTCTAACCTAACCTAACACCAAGCCTAACCTAACCTAACAACAAGCCTAACCATAACCTAACAACAAGTCTAACCTAACTTAACAACAAGTTTAACCTAACCTAACAACAAGCCTAACCTAACAACAAGTCTAACCTAACCTGAACAAAAAGCTTAACCCTAACCCAACAACAAGCCTAACCTAACCTAACAGCAAGCCTAACCCTAACCTAACAACAAGTCTAACCCTAACCCAACAACAAGCCTAACCCTAACCCAACAACAAGTCTAACCCTAACCTAACACCAAGCCTAACCCTAACCTAACAACAAGCCTACAAATAACCTAACAACAAGTCTAACCCTAACTTAACAACAAGTTTAACCCTAACCTAACAACAAGCCTAACCCTAACCTAACAACAAGCCTACAAATAACCTAACAACAAGTCTAACCCTAACCTAACACCAAGCCTAACCCTAACCTAACAACAAGCCTACAAATAAGGGTTAGACTTGTTGTTAGGTCTAACCCTAACTTAACAACAAGTTTAACCCTAACCTAACAACAAGCCTAACCCTAACAACAAGTCTAACCCTAACCCAAAAACAAGTCTAACCCTAACCGAAAAACAAGCTTAACACTAACCGAAAAACAAGCTTAACCCTAACCCAACAACAAGACTAACCCTAACCTAACAACAAGCCTACAAATAACCTAACAAAAAGTCTAACCCTAACCTAACAACAAGTCTAACCCTAACCTAACAACAAGCCTAACCAATACCTAACAACAAGTCTAATCCTAACCTAACAACAAGTCTAAACCTAACCTAACAACAAGCCAAACCCTAACAACAAGTCTAACCCTAACCCAGCAACAAGTCTAACCCTAACCTAACAACAAGTCCAACCCTAACCTAACAACAAGCCTAACCAATACCTAACAACAAGCCTAACAAATACCTAACAACAAGTCTAACCCTAACCTAACAACAAGTCTAACCCTAACCTAACAACAAGTCTAACCCTAACCTAACACCAAGCCTAACCCTAACCTAACAACAAGTTTAACCCTAACCTAACAACAAGCCTAACCTAACAACAAGTCTAACCCTAACCTAACAACAAGCCTAACCCTAACCTAACAACAAGTCTAACCCTAACCTAACACCAAGCCTAACCCTAACCTAACAACAAGCCTAACCATAACCTAACAACAAGTCTAACCCTAACTTAACAACAAGTTTAACCCTAACCTAACAACAAGCCTAACCCTAACAACAAGTCTAACCCTAACCGAACAAAAAGCTTAACCCTAACCCAACAACAAGCCTAACCCTAACCTAACAGCAAGCCTAACCTAACCTAACAACAAGTCTAACCCTAACCCAACAACAAGCCTAACCCTAACCCAACAACAAGTCTAACCCTAACCTAACACCAAGCCTAACCCTAACCTAACAACAAGCCTACAAATAACCTAACAACAAGTCTAACCCTAACTTAACAACAAGTTTAACCCTAACCTAACAACAAGCCTAACCCTAACCTAACAACAAGCCTACAAATAACCTAACAACAAGTCTAACCCTAACCTAACACCAAGCCTAACCCTAACCTAACAACAAGCCTACAAATAACCTAACAACAAGTCTAACCCTAACTTAACAACAAGTTTAACCCTAACCTAACAACAAGCCTAACCCTAACAACAAGTCTAACCCTAACCCAAAAACAAGTCTAACCCTAACCGAAAAACAAGCTGAACACTAACCGAAAAACAAGCTTAACCCTAACCCAACAACAAGCCTAACCCTAACCTAACAACAAGCCTACAAATAACCTAACAAAAAGTCTAACCCTAACCTAACAACAAGTCTAACCCTAACCTAACAACAAGCCTAACCCTAACCCAACAACAAGTCTAACCCTAACCTAACACCAAGCCTAACCCTAACCTAACAACAAGCCTACAAATAACCTAACAACAAGTCTAACCCTAACCTAACAACAAGCCTAACCCTAACCTAACAACAAGTCTAACCTAACCTAACAACAAGCCTAACCTAACCTAACAACAAGCCTACAAATAACCTAACAACAAGTCTAACCCTAACCTAACAGCAAGTCTAACCTAACCTAACAACAAGCCTAACCTAACCTAACAACAAGTCTAACCTAACAACAGCAAGCCTAGCAACAACAAGTCTAACCCTAACCTAACACCAAGCCTAACCTAACCTAACAACAAGCCTACAAATAACCTAACAACAAGTCTAACCCTAACTTAACAACAAGTTTAACCCTAACCTAACAACAAGCCTAACCCTAACAACAAGTCTAACCCTAACCGAACAAAAAGCTTAACCCTAACCCAACAACAAGCCTAACCCTAACCTAACAGCAAGCCTAACCCTAACCTAACAACAAGTCTAACCCTAACCCAACAACAAGCCTAACCCTAACCCAACAACAAGTCTAACCCTAACCTAACACCAAGCCTAACCCTAACCTAACAACAAGCCTACAAATAACCTAACAACAAGTCTAACCCTAACCTAACAACAAGCCTAACCCTAACCTAACAACAAGCCTACAAATAACCTAACAACAAGTCTAACCCTAACCTAACACCAAGCCTAACCCTAACCTACCAACAAGCCTACAAATAACCTAACAACAAGTCTAACCCTAACTTAACAACAAGTTTAACCCTAACCTAACAACAAGCCTAACCCTAACAACAAGTCTAACCCTAACCTAGCAACAAGTCTAACCCTAACCGAACAACAAGCTTAACCCTAACCCAACAACAAGCCTAACCCTAACCTAACAGCAAGCCTACCCTAACCTAACAACAAGTCTAACCCTAACCCAACAACAAGCCTAACCCTAACCCAAAAACAAGTCTAACCCTAACCTAACACCAAGCCTAACCCTAACCTAACAACAAGCCTACAAATAACCTAACAACAAGTCTAACCCTAACTTAACAACAAGTTTAACCCTAACCTAACAACAAGCCTAACCCTAACAACAAGTCAAACCCTAACCCAGCAACAAGTCTAACCCTAACCGAACAACAAGCTTAACCCTAACCCAACAGCAAGCCTAACCCTAACCTAACAACAAGTTTAACCCTAACCGAACAACAAGCTTAACCCTAACCCAACAACAAGCCTAACCCTAACCTAACAGCAAGTCTAACCCTAACCTAAAAACAAGCCTAACCATAACCTAACAACAAGTCTAACCCTAACCTAACAACAAGTCTAAACCTAACCTAACAACAAGCCTAACCAATACCTAACAATAAGTCTAATCCTAACCTAACAACAAGTCTAACCCTAACCTAACAACAAGCCTAACCCTAACAACAAGTCTAACCCTAACCCAGCAACAAGTCTAACCCTAACCTAACAACAAGTCCAACCCTAACCTAACAACAAGCCTAACCAATACCTAACAACAAGTCTAACCCTAACCTAACAACAAGTCTAACCCTAACCTAACACCAAGCCTAACCCTAACCTAACAACAAGCCTAACCATAACCTAACAACAAGTCTAACCCTAACTTAACAACAAGTTTAACCCTAACCTACAAACAAGCCTAACCCTAACAACAAGTCTAACCCTAACCTAGCAACAAGTCTAACCCTAACCGAACAACAAGCTTAACCCTAACACAACAACAAGCCTAACCCTAACCTAACAGCAAGCCTATCCTAACCTAACAACAAGTCTAACCCTAACCTAACAACAAGTCTAACCCTAACCTAACAACAAGCCTAACCCTAACAACAAGTCTAACCTAACCTAACAACCAAGTAACCTAACAACAAGTCTAACCCTAACCTAACAACAAGCCTAACCCTAACCCTAACAACAAGTCTAACCTAACCCTAACCCAACAACAACAAGCCTAACCCTAACCAACAAAGCAACAGCTTAACCTAACCTAACAACAAGCCTAACCCTAACCTAACAGCAATCTAACCCTAACCTAACAACAAGCCTAAAAATAAACTAACAACAAGTCTAACCCTAACTTAACAACAAGTCTAACCTAACCTATCAACAAGCCTAACCAATACCTAACAACAAGCCTAACCAATACCTAACAACAAGTCTAACCCTAACCTAACAACAAGTCTAACCTAACCTAACAACAAGTCTAACCTAACCTAACACCAAGCCTAACCTAACCTAACAACAAGCCTAACCATAACCTAACAACAAGTCTAACCCTAACTTAACAACAAGTTTAACCTAACCTAACAACAAGCCTAACCCTAACAACAAGTCTAACCTAACCGAACAAAAAGCAACCCTAACCCAACAACAAGCCTAACCTAACCTAACAGCAAGCCTAACCCTAACCTAACAACAAGTCTAACCCTAACCCAACAACAAGCCTAACCTAACCCAACAACAAGTCTAACCTAACCTAACACCAAGCCTAACCTAACCTAACAACAAGCCTACAAATAACCTAACAACAAGTCTAACCTAACTTAACAACAAGTTTAACCTAACCTAACAACAAGCCTAACCTAACCTAACAACAAGCCTACAAATAACCTAACAACAAGTCTAACCTAACCTAACACCAAGCCTAACCTAACCTAACAACAAGCCTACAAATAACCTAACAACAAGTCTAACCTAACTTAACAACAAGTTTAACCTAACCTAACAACAAGCCTAACCCTAACAACAAGTCTAACCCTAACCCAGCAACAAGTCTAACTCCTAACCTAACAACAAGCTTAACCCTAACCCAACAGCAAGCCTAACAGCAAGCCTAACCTAACAACAAGTTTAACCCAAATAACCTAACAACAAGCCTAACCTAACCCAACAACAAGCCTAACCCTAACCTAACAGCAAGTCTAACCTAACCTAAAAACAAGCCTAACCATAACCTAACAACAAGTCTAACCCTAACCTAACAACAAGTCTAAACCTAACCTAACAACAAGCCTAACCAATACCTAACAACAAGTCTAATCCTAACCTAACAACAAGTCTAACCCTAACCTAACAACAAGCCTAACAAATAACCTAACAACAAGTCTAACCCTAACCCAGCAACAAGTCTAACCTAACCTAACAACAAGTCCAACCTAACCTAACAACAAGCCTAACCAATACCTAACAACAAGTCTAACCCTAACCTAACAACAAGTCTAACCCTAACCTAACACCAAGCCTAACCCTAACCTAACAACAAGCCTAACCATAACCTAACAACAAGTCTAACCTAACTTAACAACAAGTTTAACCTAACACAACAGCAACAAGTCTAGCCTAACCTAACAACAAGTCTAACCCTAACCTAGCAACAAGTCTAACCCTAACCGAACAACAAGCTTAACCCTAACACAACAACAAGCCTAACCCTAACCTAACAGCAAGCCTACCCTAACCTAACAACAAGTCTAACCCTAACCTAACAACAAGTCTAACCCTAACCTAACAACAAGCCTAACCTAACAACAAGTCTAACCCTAACCTAACAACAAGTCTAACCCTAACCTAACAACAAGCCTAACCTAGCAACAACAAGTCCTAACCTAACCTAACAACAAGCCTAACCCTAACCGAACAACAAGCCTAACCCTAACCCAACAACAAGCTTAACCCTAACCCAACAACAAGCCTAACCCTAACCTAACAGCAAGTCTAACCCTAACCTAACAACAAGCCTAAACATAACCTAACAACAAGTCTAACCCTAACCTAACAACAAGTCTAACCCTAACCTATCAACAAGCCTAACCAATACCTAACAACAAGCCTAACCAATACCTAACAACAAGTCTAACCCTAACCTAACAACAAGTCTAACCCTAACCTAACAACAAGTCTAACCCTAACCTAACACCAAGCCTAACCCTAACCTAACAACAAGCCTAACCATAACCTAACAACAAGTCTAACCCTAACTTAACAACAAGTTTAACCCTAACCTAACAACAAGCCTAACCCTAACAACAAGTCTAACCCTAACCTAACAAAAAGCTTAACCCTAACCCAACAACAAGCCTAACCCTAACCTAACAGCAAGCCTAACCTAACCTAACAACAAGTCTAACCCTAACCCAACAACAAGCCTAACCCTAACCCAACAACAAGTCTAACCCTAACCTAACACCAAGCCTAACCCTAACCTAACAACAAGCCTACAAATAACCTAACAACAAGTCTAACCCTAACTTAACAACAAGTTTAACCCTAACCTAACAACAAGCCTAACCCTAACCTAACAACAAGCCTACAAATAACCTAACAACAAGTCTAACCCTAACCTAACACCAAGCCTAACCCTAACCTAACAACAAGCCTACAAATAACCTAACAACAAGTCTAACCCTAACTTAACAACAAGTTTAACCCTAACCTAACAACAAGCCTAACCCTAACAACAAGTCTAACCCTAACCCAAAAACAAGTCTAACCCTAACCGAAAAACAAGCTTAACACTAACCGAAAAACAAGCTTAACCCTAACCCAACAACAAGCCTAACCCTAACCTAACAACAAGCCTACAAATAACCTAACAAAAAGTCTAACCCTAACCTAACAACAAGTCTAACCCTAACCTAACAACAAGCCTAACCAATACCTAACAACAAGTCTAATCCTAACCTAACAACAAGTCTAAACCTAACCTAACAACAAGCCTAACCCTAACAACAAGTCTAACCCTAACCCAGCAACAAGTCTAACCCTAACCTAACAACAAGTCCAACCCTAACCTAACAACAAGCCTAACCAATACCTAACAACAAGCCTAACAAATACCTAACAACAAGTCTAACCCTAACCTAACAACAAGTCTAACCCTAACCTAACAACAAGTCTAACCCTAACCTAACAACAAGTCTAACCCTAACTTAACAACAAGTTTAACCCTAACCTAACAACAAGCCTAACCCTAACAACAAGTCTAACCCTAACCTAACACCAAGCCTAACCCTAACCTAACAACAAGCCTAACCATAACCTAACAACAAGTCTAACCCTAACTTAACAACAAGTTTAACCCTAACCTAACAACAAGCCTAACCCTAACAACAAGTCTAACCCTAACCGAACAAAAAGCTTAACCCTAACCCAACAACAAGCCTAACCCTAACCTAACAGCAAGCCTAACCCTAACCTAACAACAAGTCTAACCCTAACCTAACAACAAGCCTAACCCTAACCCAACAACAAGTCTAACCCTAACCTAACACCAAGCCTAACCCTAACCTAACAACAAGCCTACAAATAACCTAACAACAAGTCTAACCCTAACTTAACAACAAGTTTAACCCTAACCTAACAACAAGCCTAACCCTAACCTAACAACAAGCCTACAAATAACCTAACAACAAGTCTAACCCTAACCTAACACCAAGCCTAACCCTAACCTAACAACAAGCCTACAAATAACCTAACAACAAGTCTAACCCTAACTTAACAACAAGTTTAACCCTAACCTAACAACAAGCCTAACCCTAACAACAAGTCTAACCCTAACCCAAAACAAGTCTAACCCTAACCGAAAAACAAGCTGAACACTAACCTAACAACAAGCTTAACCCTAACCTAACAACAAGCCTAACCCTAACCTAACAACAAGCCTACAAATAACCTAACAACAAGTCTAACCCTAACCTAACAACAAGTCTAACCCTAACCTAACAACAAGCCTAACCCTAACCCAACAACAAGTCTAACCCTAACCTAACACCAAGCCTAACCCTAACCTAACAACAAGCCTACAAATAACCTAACAACAAGTCTAACCCTAACTTAACAACAAGTCTAACCCTAACCTAACAACAAGTCTAACCTAACCTAAAACAAGTCTAACCTAACCAAACTAACACTAACAGAAAACAAGCAACCTGGCAACAACAAGCCTAACCCTAACCTAACAACAAGCCTAGCAAATAACCTAACAAAGTCTAACCTAACCTAACAACAAGTCTAACCTAACCTAACAACAAGCCTAACCAATGCCTAACAACAAGTCTAATCCTAACCTAACAACAAGTCTAACCCTAACCTAACAACAAGCCTAACCTAACAACAAGTCTAACCAACAAGTTTAACCTAACCTAACAACAAGTCCAACCTAACCTAACAACAAGCCTAACCAATACCTAACAACAAGCCTAACAAATGCCTAACAACAAAGTCTAACCTAACCTAACAACAAGTCTAACCTAACCTAACAACAAGTCTAACCTCTAACAACAAGCCTAACCTAACAACAAGTCTAACCTAACCTAACCCAAGCCTAATAACCTAACAACAAGCCTAACCATAACCTAACAACAAGTCTAACCCTAACCTAACAACAAGTTTAACCTAACCTAACAACAAATACAACCTAACAACAAGTCTAACCTAACCCAACTAACAAAACAAGCTAACTAACCCTAACAACAGCAAGCCTAACCTAACCTAACAGCAAGTCTAACCTAACCTAACAACAAGTCTAACCCTAACCCAACAACAAGCCTAACCTAACCCAACCCAACAACAAGTCTAACCCTAACCTAACAACAAGCCTAACCTAACCTAACAACAAGAAGCCTACAAATAACCCACAACAACAAGTCTAACCTAACCTAACAGCAAGTTTAAGCCTAAACACAAGCTTAACCTAGCCTAACCTAACAAGCAACCTAAATAACCTAACAACAAGTCTAACCTAACCTAACACCAAGCCTAACCTAACCTAACAACAAGCCTACAAATAACCTAACAACAAGTCTAACCCTAACTTAACAACAAGTCTAACCTAACCTAACAACAAGCCTAACCTAACCTAACAACAAGTCTAACCCTAACCCAACAACAAGTCTAACCTAACGAAAAACAAAGCTGAACACTAACAGAAAAACAAGCTAACCCTAACAACAACAAGTCCTAACCTAACCTAACAACAAGCCTACAAATAACCTAACAACAAGTCTAACCCTAACCTAACAACAAGTCTAACCTAACCTAACAACAAGCAAAACAGCAATACCTAACAACAAGTCTAATCCTAACCTAACAACAAGTCTAACCTAACCTAACTTAAGCAAGCCTAACCCTAACAGCAACAAGTCTAACCTAGCAGCAACAAGTCTAACCTAACCTAACAACAACAAGCCTAACCTAACAACAAGCAACCTAACCTAACAACAAGTCAACCTAACCTAACAACAAGTCTAACCCTAACCTAACAACACCAAGCCTAACCTAACCTAACAACAAGCCTAACCATAACCTAACAACAAGTCTAACCCTAACTTAACAACAAGTTTAACCTAACCTAACAACAAGCCTAACCTAACAACAAGTCTAACCCTAACCCAGCAACAAGTCTAACCCTAACCTAACAACAAGCTAACCTAACCTAACAACAAGCCTAACCTAACCTAACAACAAGCCTAACCTAACCTAACAACAAGTCTAACCTAACCTAACAACAAGTCTAACCCTAACCTAACAACAAGCCTAACCTAACCTAACAACAAGTCTAACCTAACCAGCAACAAGTCTAACCCTAACCTAACAACAAGCCTAACCTAACACAACAACAAGTAACCTAACCCAACAACAAGCCTAACCCTAACTAACAACAAGTCTAACCTAACCCAACAGCAAGCTAACCTAACCTAACAGCAAGTCTAACCTAACCTAACAACAAGCCTAAACATAACCTAACAACAAGTCTAACCTAACCTAACAACAAGTCTAACCCTAACCTAACAACAAGCTAACCTAACAACAAGTCTAACTAACCCAACAACAAGTCTAACCTAACCTAACAACAAATCCTTCTTTAACAACAAGCCTAACCTAGCAACAACAAGTCTAACCTAACCTAACAACAAGCCTAACCTAACCTAACAACAAGTCTAACCTAACCCAACAACAAGTCTAGCCTAACCTAACAACAAGCAATAACCTAGCAACCTAGCAACAACAAGCCTAACCTAACAACAACAAGCAAGCCTAATAACCTAACAACAAGTCTAACCTAACCTAACAACAAGAAACCTAACCTAACAACAAGCCTAACCTAACCTAACAACAAGTCTAACCCTAACCTAACAACAAGTCTAACCTAACCTAACAACAAGCTAACCTAACAGCAAGTCTAACCTAACAACAACAAGTCTAACCTAGCAACAACAAGCCTAACAACAACAAGTCTAACCCTAACCTAACAACAAGCCTAACCTAACCTAACAACAAGCCTCTAACCTAACAACAAGTCTAACCTAACCTAACAACAAGTCTAACCTAACCTAACAACAAGTCTAACCTAACCTAACAGCAAGCTAACCTAACCTAACAGCAAGTCCTAACCTAACCTAACAACAAGCCTAACCATAACCTAACAACAAGTCTAACCCTAACCTAACAACAAGTCTAACCCTAACCTAACAACAAGCCTAACCTAACACAACAATCTAACCTAACCTAACAACAAGTCTAACCTAACCTAACAACAAGCCTAACCTAACAACAAGTCACAACCTAACTTAGCAACAAGTCTAACCTAACCTAACAACAAGCTAACCTAGCAACAAAGCCTAACTAACACAACAGCAAGCCTAACCCTAACCTAACAACATTCTAGCAACAACAACCTAACCTAACCTAACCTAACAAATAAGCCTACAACAACAGCCTAACCCTAACAACAGCAAGCCTAACCTAACCTAACAAGTAACCTAACAACAAGTCTAACAACCAAGCCTAACCTAACCTAACAAGTCTAACAACAAGTCTAACCTAACAACAAGTCTAACCTAACCTAACAACAACCTAACCTAACCTAACAAGCAGCAACAAGTCTAACCTAACCTAACAACAAGCCTAGCCTAACCTAACAACAGCTAACCTAACAACAGCAACTAACCTAACAAGTCTAACCCTAACCAAAAACAAGTCTAGCCTAACCTAACACCAAGCCTAACCCTAACCTAACAGCAAGCCTACAAATAACCTAACAACAAGTCTAACCTAACTTAACAGCAAGTTTAGCCTAACTAACCTAACAACAAGCCTAACCTAACAACAAGTCAAGCCTAACCCTAACCCAGCAACAAGTCTAACCTAAACAACGAACCTAACAACAAGCCTAACCTAACAACAAGCTAGCCTAACAGCAACAAGCCTAACCTAATAACAGCAAGCCTTAACCCTAACCTAACAACAACAAGCTAACCTAACAACAGCAAGCCTAACCTAACCTAACAACAGCAAGTCTAACCTAACCTAACAGCCTAACAACAAGTCTAGCCTAACCTAACCAACAACAAGTCTAACCTAACCTAACAACAAGTCTAACCTAACAACAACTAACCTAACTAACAACAAGTCTAACCTAACCTAACAACAAGTCTAACCTAACTATAACAACAAGCCTAACCTAACAACAAGTCTAACCTAATAACTAACAACAAGTCTAACCTAACCTAACAACAAGTAGCTAACTAACTAACAACAAGTCTAACCTAACCTAACAACAAGTCTAACCTAACCTAACACAACCTAACCTAACGCAACCTAACCTAACCTAACAACAAGCCTAACCTAACCTAACAACAAGTCTAACCTAACCTAACAACAAGTCTAACCTAACCTAACAACAAGCTAACCCTAACAACAAGTCTAACCTAACCTAACAACAAGTCTAGCCTAACCTAAGTCTAACCTAACAACAAGCCTAACCTAACACAACAAGCGCTAACCTAACCTAACAACAAGCCTAACCTAACCTAACAACAAGTCTAACCCTAACCTAACAACAAGTCTAACCCTAACCTAACAACAAGCCTAACCCTAACAACAAGTCTAACCCTAACCCAGCAACAAGTCTAACCCTAACCTAACAACAAGCCTAACCCTAACCCAACAACAAGCCTAACCCTAACCCAACAACAAGCTTAACCCTAACCCAACAACAAGCCTAACCCTAACCTAACAGCAAGTCTAACCCTAACCTAACAACAAGCCTAAACATAACCTAACAACAAGTCTAACCCTAACCTAACAACAAGTCTAACCCTAACCTATCAACAAGCCTAACCAATACCTAACAACAAGCCTAACCAATACCTAACAACAAGTCTAACCCTAACCTAACAACAAGTCTAACCCTAACCTAACAACAAGTCTAACCCTAACCTAACACCAAGCCTAACCCTAACCTAACAACAAGCCTAACCATAACCTAACAACAAGTCTAACCCTAACTTAACAACAAGTTTAACCCTAACCTAACAACAAGCCTAACCCTAACAACAAGTCTAACCCTAACCGAACAAAAAGCTTAACCCTAACCCAACAACAAGCCTAACCCTAACCTAACAGCAAGCCTAACCCTAACCTAACAACAAGTCTAACCCTAACCCAACAACAAGCCTAACCCTAACCCAACAACAAGTCTAACCCTAACCTAACACCAAGCCTAACCCTAACCTAACAACAAGCCTACAAATAACCTAACAACAAGTCTAACCCTAACTTAACAACAAGTTTAACCCTAACCTAACAACAAGCCTAACCCTAACCTAACAACAAGCCTACAAATAACCTAACAACAAGTCTAACCCTAACCTAACACCAAGCCTAACCCTAACCTAACAACAAGCCTACAAATAACCTAACAACAAGTCTAACCCTAACTTAACAACAAGTTTAACCCTAACCTAACAACAAGCCTAACCCTAACAACAAGTCTAACCCTAACCCAAAAACAAGTCTAACCCTAACCGAAAAACAAGCTTAACACTAACCGAAAAACAAGCTTAACCCTAACCCAACAACAAGACTAACCCTAACCTAACAACAAGCCTACAAATAACCTAACAAAAAGTCTAACCCTAACCTAACAACAAGTCTAACCCTAACCTAACAACAAGCCTAACCAATACCTAACAACAAGTCTAATCCTAACCTAACAACAAGTCTAAACCTAACCTAACAACAAGCCTAACCCTAACAACAAGTCTAACCCTAACCCAGCAACAAGTTTAACCCTAACCTAACAACAAGTCCAACCCTAACCTAACAACAAGCCTAACCAATACCTAACAACAAGCCTAACAAATACCTAACAACAAGTCTAACCCTAACCTAACAACAAGTCTAACCCTAACCTAACAACAAGTCTAACCCTAACCTAACACCAAGCCTAACCCTAACTTAACAACAAGTTTAACCCTAACCTAACAACAAGCCTAACCTAACAACAAGTCTAACCCTAACCTAACACCAAGCCTAACCCTAACCTAACAACAAGCCTAACCATAACCTAACAACAAGTCTAACCCTAACTTAACAACAAGTTTAACCCTAACCTAACAACAAGCCTAACCCTAACAACAAGTCTAACCCTAACCGAACAAAAAGCTTAAACCTAACCCAACAACAAGCCTAACCCTAACCTAACAGCAAGCCTAACCCTAACCTAACAACAAGTCTAACCCTAACCCAACAACAAGCCTAACCCTAACCCAACAACAAGTCTAACCCTAACCTAACACCAAGCCTAACCCTAACCTAACAACAAGCCTACAAATAACCTAACAACAAGTCTAACCCTAACTTAACAACAAGTTTAACCCTAACCTAACAACAAGCCTAACCCTAACCTAACAACAAGCCTACAAATAACCTAACAACAAGTCTAACCCTAACCTAACACCAAGCCTAACCCTAACCTAACAACAAGCCTACAAATAACCTAACAACAACTCTAACCCTAACTTAACAACAAGTTTAACCCTAACCTAACAACAAGCCTAACCCTAACAACAAGTCTAACCCTAACCCAAAAACAAGTCTAACCCTAACCGAAAAACAAGCTGAACACTAACCGAAAAACAAGCTTAACCCTAACCCAACAACAAGCCTAACCCTAACCTAACAACAAGCCTACAAATAACCTAACAAAAAGTCTAACCCTAACCTAACAACAAGTCTAACCCTAACCTAACAACAAGCCTAACCAATACCTAACAACAAGTCTAATCCTAACCTAACAACAAGTCTAACCCTAACCTAACAACAAGCCTAACCCTAACAACAAGTCTAACCCTAACCCAGCAACAAGTCTAACCCTAACCTAACAACAAGTCCAACCCTAACCTAACAACAAGCCTAACCAATACCTAACAACAAGTCTAACCCTAACCTAACAACAAGTCTAACCCTAACCTAACCTAACACCAAGCCTAACCCTAACCTAACAACAAGCCTAACCATAACCTAACAACTAGTCTAACCCTAACTTAACAACAAGTTTAAACCTAACCTAACAACAAGCCTAACCCTAACAACAAGTCTAACCCTAACCCAGCAACAAGTCTAACCTAACCTAACCTAAAACAACAAGCTTAACCTAACCTAACAACTAACAAGCCTCTAACCCTAACCTAACAGCAAGCCTACCCTAACCTAACAACAAGTCTAACCCTAACCTAACAACAAGTCTAACCCTAACCTAACAACAAGCCTAACCCTAACAACAAGTCTAACCCTAACCCAGCAACAAGTCTAACCCTAACCTAACAACAAGCCTAACCCTAACCGAAGAACAAGCTTAACCCTAACCCAACAACAAGCCTAACCCTAACCGAACAACAAGCTTAACCCTAACCCAACAAGCCTAACCCTAACCTAACAGCAAGTCTAACCCTAACCTAACAACAAGCCTAAACATAACCTAACAACAAGTCTAACCCTAACCTAACAACAAGTCTAACCCTAACCTAACAACAAGCCTAACTCTAACAACAAGTCTCACCCTAACCCAACAACAAGTCTAACCCTAACCTAACAACAAGTCAACCCTAACGCAACAACAAGCCTAACCCTAACCCAACAACAAGTCTAACCCTAACCTAACAACAAGCCTAACCATAACCTAACAACAAGTCTAACCATAACCTAACAACAAGTCTAACCCTAACGTAACAACAAGCTTAACCCTAACCTAACAGCAAGCCTAACCCTAACCTAACAACAAGCCTAACCATAACCTAACAACAAGTCTAACCCTAACCTAACAACAAGTCTAACCCTAACCTAACAACAAGCCTAACCCTAACCTAACAACAAGTCTAACCCTAACCTAACAACAAGTCTAACCCTAACCTAACAACAAGCCTAACCCTAACAACAAGTCTAACCCTAACCCAGCAACAAGTCTAACCCTAACCGAACAACAAGCTTAACCCTAACCGAACAACAAGCCTAACCCTAACCTAACAGCAAGCCTAACCATAACCTAACAACAAGTCTAGCCCTAACCGAACAACAAGCTTAACCCTAACCCAACAACAAGCCTAACCCTAACCTAACAGCAAGTCTAACCCTAACCTAACAACAAGCCTAACCATAACCTAACAACAAGTCTAACCCTAACCTAACAACAAGTCTAACCCTAACCTAACAACAAGCCTAACCTAACCTAACAACAAGTCTAACCCTAACCTAACAACAAGTCTAACCCTAACCTAACAACAAGCCTAACCCTAACAACAAGTCTAACCCTAACCCAGCAACAAGTCTAACCCTAACCGAACAACAAGCTTAACCCTAACCCAACAACAAGCCTAACCCTAACCTAACAGCAAGCCTAACCCTAACCTAACAACAAGTTTAACCATAACCGAACAACAAGCTTAACCCTAACCCAACAACAAGCCTAACCCTAACCTAACAGCAAGTCTAACCCTAACCTAACAACAAGCCTAACCCTAACCTAACAACAAGTCTAACCCTAACCTAACAACAAGCCTAACCAATACCTAACAACAAGTCTAATCCTAACCTAACAACAAGTCTAACCCTAACCTAACAACAAGCCTAACCCTAACAACAAGTCTAACCCTAACCCAGCAACAAGTCTAACCCTAACCTAACAACAAGTCCAACCCTAACCTAACAACAAGCCTAACCTATACCTAACAACAAGTCTAACCCTAACATAACAACAAGTCTAACCCTAACCTAACAACAAGCCTACAAATAACCTAACAACAAGCCTAACCCTAACCTAACAACAAGTCTAACCCTAACTTAACAACAAGTTTAACCCTAACCTAACAACAAGCCTAACCCTAACAACAAGTCTAACCCTAACCCAGCAACAAGTCTAACCCTAACCGAACAACAAGCTTAACCCTAACCCAACAACAAGCCTAACCCTAACCTAACAACAAGCCTACCCTAACCTAACAACAAGTCTAACCCTAACCTAACAACAAGTCTAACCCTAACCTAACAACAAGCCTAACCCTAACAACAAGTCTAACCCTAACCTAACAACAAGCCTAACCCTAACCGAAGAACAAGCTTAACCCTAACCCAACAACAAGCCTAACCCTAACCCAACAACAAGCCTAACCCTAACCGAACAACAAGCTTAACCCTAACCCAACAAGCCTAACCCTAACCTAACAGCAAGTCTAACCCTAACCTAACAACAAGCCTAAACATAACCTAACAACAAGTCTAACCCTAACCTAACAACAAGTCTAACCCTAACCTAACAACAAGCCTAACCAATACCTAACAACAAGTCTAACCCTAACCTAACAACAAGTCTAACCCTAACCTAATAACAAGCCTAACCCTAACCTAACAACAAGTCTCACCCTAACCCAACAACAAGTCTAACCCTAACTCAACAACAAGTCAACCCTAACCCAACAACAAGCCTAACCCTAACCCAACAACAAGTCTAACCCTAACCTAACACCAAGTCTAACCCTAACCTAACAACAAGCCTAACCCTAACAACAAGTCTAACCCTAACCCAGCAACAAGTCTAACCCTAACCTAACAACAAGTCTAACCCTAACCCAGCAACAAGTCTAACCCTAACCTAACAACAAGTCTAACCCTAACCTAACAACAAGTCTAACCCTAACCTAACAACAAGTCTAACCCTAACCCAGCAACAAGTCTAACCCTAACCTAACAACAAGTCTAACCCTAACCTAACAACAAGTCTAACCCTAACCTAACAACAAGTCTAACCCTAACAACAAGTCTAACCCTAACCCAGCAACAAGTCTAACCCTAAAATAACAACAAGCCTAACCCTAACCGAACAACAAGCTTAACCCTAACCTAACAACAAGCCTAACCCTAACCTAACAGCAAGTCTAACCCTAACCTAACAACAAGCCTAAACATAACCTAACAACAAGTCTAACCCTAACCTAACAACAAGCCTAACCAATACCTAACAACAAGTCTCACCCTAACCCAACAACAAGTCTAACCCTAACCTAACAACAAGTCAACCCTAACCTAACAACAAGCCTAACCCTAACCTAACAACAAGCCTAACCCTAACCTAACAACAAGCCTATCCTAACAACAAGTCTAACCCTGAACCTAACAACAAGCCTAACCCTAACCTAACAACAAGCTTCTTGTCCAACAAAGACACCAGTCTGGCTTCGTCAAACGACACATAGTGCCTAGACCCACGGGTGAAGGTTTAACAGGAAAAACAACACACACTCACACACTCACAGAGATACACAAATGCGTGCATGCACACACTCTCGCGCACACACACACTTGTGCATGCACACACACACATTTGCGCACAGATGCACACTTACCACACTTGCTCTAAAACACACACACACACAGATAGACACACACTTTCCCTCACACACACACAGCATGTTTTCCTGTGCTGATGAAAGCGGTAGAGGGGGGAAGGAGAGCAGAGGAGAGGCGAGTGAGGAGAGGGGGAGGAGAGGGGGAGGAGGGGAGAGGAGGTGAGAGTAGAGGGGGAGGAAGTGAGAGGAGAGGGGGATGAGGTGAGAGGAGAGGGGGAGGAGGTGGGGAGGAGGGGAGAGGAGGTGAGAGTAGAGGGGGAGGAAGTGAGAGGAGAGGGGGAGGAGGTGAGAGGAGAGGGGGAGGAGGTGGGGAGGAGGTGAGAGGAGAGTGGGAGGAGAGGGGGAGGAGGTGGGGAGGAGGTGAGAGGAGAGTGGGAGGAGAGGGGAGGAGGTGAGAGGAGAGGGGAGGAGAGAGGGGAGGAGGTGAGAGGAGAGTGGGAGGAGAGGGGAGGAGGTGGAGAGGGGAGGAGAGGGGAGGAGGTGAGAGGAGAGTGGGAGGAGGTGAGAGGAGAGGGGGAGGAGGTGAGAGGAGAGTGGGAGGAGGTGAGAGGAGAGGGGAGGAGGGGGGAGGAGGTGAGAGGAGAGGGGGAGAGAGGAGAGAGAAGAGGGGGAGAAGGGGGGAGAGGAGTCTGTCTCTCTATTCTAACCACCAGGGTCAAATGCAGGTTACACAGGATGACTGTGTGTGTGTGTGTGTGTGTGTGTGTGTGTGTGTGTGTGTGTGTGTGTGTGTGTGTGTGTGTGTGTGTGTGTGTGTGGCAGCACAGTCACTCTGCTCATGCTGAGGGAGAGCACACAGGAAGACAGACAGACAGACAGACAGACAGAGGCATTGTATATCAGGCCATTCAACTGTAGTTTCTAGGATGTATCCTGTGTGGGATGTAATTGTCAACATAGCTATCAACCATACCTTAACCCTTTAAATCTAGAAGAGAATGTAGGGGTTATAAACCAGGGGTTAAGGGTGAACTACAAATTAGGCTGAGGTGACCGGTGAACTACAGATTAGGTTGAGGTGACCGGTGAACTACAGATTAGGTTGAGGTGACCGGTGAACTACAGATTAGGTTGAGGTGACCGGTGTACTACAGATTAAGTTGAGGTGACCGGTGAACTACAGATTAGGTTGAGGTGACCGGTGAACTACAGATTAGGTTGAGGTGACCGGTGTACTGCAGATTAGGTTGAGGTGACCGGTGAACTACAGATTAGGTTGAGGTGACCGGTGAACTACAGATTAGGTTGAGGTGACCGGTGAACTACAGATTAGGTTGAGGTGACCGGTGTACTACAGATTAGGTTGAGGTGACCAGTGAACTACAGATTATGTTGAGGTGACCGGTGAACTACAGATTAGGTTGAGGTGACTGGTGAACTACAGATTAGGTTGAGGTGACCGGTGTACTACAGATTAGGTTGAGGTGACCGGTGTGAAGTACAGATTAGGTTGAGGTGACCGGTGTACTACAGATTAGGTTGAGGTGACCGGTGTACTACAGATTAGGTTGAGGTGACCGGTGTGAAGTACAGATTAGGTTGAGGTGACCGGGGAACTACAGATTAGGTTGAGGTGACCGGTGAACTACAGATTAGGTTGAGGTGACCGGTGTACTACAGATTAGGTTGAGGTGACCGGTGAACTACAGATTAGGTTAAAATGACCGGTGAACTACAGATTAGGTTGAGGTGACCGGTGAACTACAGATTAGGTTGAGGTGACCTGTGTACTACAGATTAGGTTGAGGTGACCGGTGAACTACAGATTAGGTTGAGGTGACCGGTGTACTGCAGATTAGGTTGAGGTGACCGGTGAACTACAGATTAGGTTGAGGTGACCGGTGAACTACAGATTAGGTTGAGGTGACCAGGGAACTACAGATTAGGTTGAGGTGACCGGTGTACTACAGATTAGGTTGAGGTGACCGGTGACAACGTGTGCTATACACTGAGTGTACAAAACATTAGGAACACCTTCTTAATATTGAGTTGCACCCCATTTTGCCCTCAGAACAGACTTAATTTGTCGGGGCATGGACTCTACAATTTTTCTAAAGCGTTCCATAGGGATGCTGGCCCACGTTGACTCCAATGCTTCCCACAGTTGTGTCAAATTGGCTAGATGTCCTTTGGGTGGTGGACCATTCTTGATACACATGGGAAACTGTTGAGCATGAAAAACCCAGCAGCGTTGCAGTTCTTGACACAAACCGGTGCGCCTGGTACCTACTACCATACCCTGTTCAAAGGCACTTCAATCTTTTGTCTTGCTCATTCACCCTCTGAATGGCACTCATACACAATCCATGTCTCAATTGCTCAAGGTTTAAAAATCCTTCTTTAACCTGTCTCCTCCCATTCATCTACACTGCCGGAAGAGGATTTAACAGGTGACATCAATAAGGGATCATAATTTTTACCGGGATTGACCTGGTCAGTCTGTCATGGAAAAAGCAGGTGTTCCAAAAGTTTTATATTTTATATTAGGTTGAGACAGAGGTAACTGATTATCTTGTACAATGATTTACTAGTATGCTATAGTAGTTGTACAGTACAGTCATTAGACTCTTACCGTTCTCAGGCTGATCCTTGATATCAGACTCACTCTGCTGGTTGGGACTCTCTGACTGGCCATCTACAGAGAGAGAGAGAGAGAGAGAGAGAGAGAGAGAGAGAGAGAGAGAGAGAGAGAGAGAGAGAGAGAGAGAGAGAGACCGTAAAGGACTGGAGCAAGGGTCTCACAACCAGTCCAACTTTCAGATGAGCCAAAATGGCATGGTTTTATTCAACAATGAGATCTCATGGATATATAAACGATAAGATAAGATTGTGAAACATGCAGAATCCATAAAAACACTTGGATGGGTTAACTTTAATAATGTTTACATACTGCTTTACTCATTTCATATGTATATACTGTATTCTATTCTACTGTATTTTTGGTCAATGCCACTCCAACATGGCTCGTCCTAATATTTATGTATTCCAACTTGTTTTTTAGATTTGTGTGTATTGTTAGATATTACTGCACTGTTGGAGCTAGGAACACAAGCATTTCACTACACCTGCAATACCATCTGTTAAATATGAGTATGTGACCAATACAGTTTGACTTGATTTGATTTCTTTAGCCACAATACTCAATTCAATCAAATTGGACTTGCATAGCGTCATTCCACAAACACATTGGTCTCTTTGAATTTGTCACATTGTACTGTAACTGTGTGTGTGTTCACGTGCAGGTGAAACCCTAGTCCCCGTGTCTCCAGCTCTGCGATCGATGCCGGCGTCTGTCTCCCCCCTGGCCTGTGCATCGACTGTACACTGGCACAGCCAGAGCCCCACAGCGTAGGACTGCAACGGTAGCTTTAAGACAGACAGACAGTCTGCAGACAGGCAGACAGGCTGTGGGGTAAAGCTACTGTAGACTACTGGCTGGTCTTGACTAGTCTAGTTTGGTTGGTTGATGCTAGCTCCACCGCTGTGACTTTGACTGCCTGCCTCTCATAGTGTCTTTACAGTACTATCCAGTGTGTCAGTGTCTTTACAGTACTATCCAGTGTGTCAGCATCTTTACAGTACTATCCAGTGTGTCAGTGTCTTTACAGTACTATCCAGTGTGTCAGCGTCTTTACAGTACTATCTAGTGTGTCAGCGTCTTTACAGTACTATCCAGTGTGTCAGCGTCTTTACAGTACTATCCAGTGTGTCAGCGTCTTTACAGTATTATCCAGTGTGTCAGCGTCTTTACAGTACTATCCAGTGTGTCAGCGTCTTTACAGTATTATCCAGTGTGTCAGCGTCTTTACAGTACTATCCAGTGTGTCAGCGTCTTTACAGTATTATCCAGTGTGTCAGTGTCTTTACAGTATTATCCAGTGTGTCAGCGTCTTTACAGTACTATCCAGTGTGTCAGCGTCTTTACAGTACTATCCAGTGTGTCAGCGTCTTTACAGTACTATCCAGTGTGTCAGCGTCTTTACAGTACTATCCAGTGTGTCAGCGTCTTTACAGTACTATCCAATGTGTCAGCGTCTTTACAGTACTATCTAGTGTGTCAGCGTCTTTACAGTACTATCCAGTGTGTCAGCGTCTTTACAGTATTATCCAGTGTGTCAGCGTCTTTACAGTATTATCCAGTGTGTCAGCGTCTTTACAGTACTATCCAGTGTGTCAGCGTCTTTACAGTACTATCTAGTGTGTCAGCGTCTTTACAGTACTATCCAGTGTGTCAGCGTCTTTACTGTACTATCCAGTGTGTCAGTGTCTTTACAGTACTATCCATTGTGTCAGTGTTTTTACAGTACTATCCAGTGTGTTAGTGTCTTTACAGTCATATCCAGTGTGTCAGCGTCTTTACAGTACTATCCAGTGTGTCAGCGTCTTTACAGTACTATCCAGTGTGTCAGCGTCTTTACAGTATTATCCAGTGTGTCAGCGTCTTTACAGTATTATCCAGTGTGTCAGCGTCTTTACAGTACTATCCAGTGTGTCAGCGTCTTTACAGTATTATCCATTGTGTCAGTGTCTTTACAGTACTATCCAGTGTGTTAGTGTCTTTACAGTCATATCCAGTGTGTCAGTGTCTTTACAGTACTATCCAGTGTGTCAGTGTCTTTACAGTACTGACAGTCCACTAAGCTAGCTGTGGGTGTCTGTGTTGAAAGGTGTGATGTGTCAGGTGTCGGGGGGTTTTCTGATGTGGTGTCTGTCAGAGGTGGAATGGGTAAGGAGTGGGGGAATTTGTAGGTGGGAAAGGTAAAGGGGAATAAGACTTTTGGAGAAAACAACAGCCCTCCGCGACAACAGCCCTCCGCGACAACAGCCCGCCGCGACAACAGCCCGCCGCGACAACAGCCCGCCGGGACAACAGCCCGCCGGGACAACAGCCCGCCGCGACAACAGCCCGCCGGGACAACGGCCCGCCGGGACAACAGCCTGCATCGCTCATAAACCAGGAAAAAAACATACACTTGACAGACATTTTTTTTGCCCCACCTGAGAATGTTTAACAGTGTCATTAGCGGTGACAGCAATGATGGAAGTGACATTTAACAAGCGCTGTTCTTGTGAGGAAGAAGTTGGCTCCTCTCCTATTTAAATGGCAGAGGAACATACCCTCTGGGTGATTTAGCTGCTGCTGGCTTGTATCGATCTGACGGGTTGCAGATAAAATTGTTGGTAGTGGGATAAATATTACCCATCTCCACTTTGGGAGTCGGAAGAAGAGATATGACTCTAGGCCTGCTAGGGTGACAGGATGACGGGGCCTGGTATTGCTGCTACTCATAGACTGAAAGCTGATTCATTGAAATGGGTTGCTTGTGTTCTACTGAAATGGGTACAAGAGGTTTGCCAGAGCACTGAAATAGTTCCAAGACTAGGTAGTTGTTTTATTAACAAGGCTGAGGTAAAAAATAACCTTGGCGTTTTCTTCTCTCTCTGGTAGAGGCGATTGCTGGAGAGAGAAATCAGACAGAGTACTTCCAGTGAAGTATAAATACCAAATGTTTATCTCTTAAATAAAGATTTTTTTAAAGGCTTTGATCAGTCGGAGAGAGTGCAACGGTCCATTACCGAAGAAACCAACGATGCGGAGAAATGTAAAAAAAAAACGTTCAGATCATACATTAATGGAACGTGAAACGGGCGCAAAAGCGAGGAAAAAAAGTAGAGCGTCACTCAAAACAAAAATGATGCCCATCAATTTCCCTCCACTCGCAAGACAAAGTAAACAATTTAGAGAGAACTTGTTTGCATTCTGCTCAGCGTTTGCGGTCTGCTTCAACAGCTTAAAACAAAGGCAATCTGGAGGCCCAAGGAACAAAACATCCCCCCAGCAACCGAACAGAGGCGGCTGAAAGCAGGGGGTTCATCGGGGATAAGGGACTGGGTGCTGCTGGGTTTGGGTGGGGGGGTACTTTCACACAGACCCCCCCCCATATTCTACCCTGGCGCTCTCACACGCCTTTCCCCCTCGCTAATTAAATATGCAAATCAGGCGTGAGACCCAGAATCTGTGTCACATCTGCAATCACTCCCTGTTGAGGACCCTCAGAGCTCCTGTTGAGGACCCTCAGAGCTGGGAGAGCGGGGGGGGTGACAAAAAACCTGCCTGAAAAAAACCCCACACAAACACACACATAAAACAACAAACAGCCTGTCACAAACAAGGCCTGTTCACATTGCCTTCAGCCTCTATACAAGTCCCCTAACAAGCTGCTCTTACTCTTTGTCTGAGGGGAGGAGGAGAGGAGGACTAGAGCCAGGGGCCGCGTCTGGCATAGGGCTCGCTCCCCCCCCTACAGCACCATAGATCAACGTCCGGATAAGAGGCCATTCATTATAGTTACAGTGTTATGAATATGCACTGTCATGGAATTTATCGGCCATCATTGGGAGGCATTAATAGATTACAGAATTAGTGTCACAGCTCCTTCTACGACGGCCAATAACTTCATTTGACTAGTTAACCGTCCAAGCTGCATGAGGCTGTAATTTCATGGCCGTCATGAGACTGAGAAAAGCCTGGGTCGTATCCATTACTTCACACTGTAGCAAAACCGTTTGCTACAGGCTGTAACTATTGTGCATACGTTACTTTTCTATACAGTCTTTAATAAGACCTGGCTAGACCAGAAACACGCTTGCCCACAGGGCCTCTAAACTTTCATGAGCAGGCCCTCGTCTCTTAAACGGGACAATCTTAAACACTATTAAACACACACTCTCTCAAGTCATCCCTGTGTCTGTGGTCGCCTGCCTCCCTCTCCTCTCGTTCTCTGCTGCACTTACTTTCTTCAGTCTTTCTCTGTATCTGCCCCCCCCACCTTTTTCAAGATTTGTTTCCTTCCGTTTCTGCAGTTTCTTCTACCCCTCTCCATTCCTTCAGTCTCTGTGTACCCTCTCGTTCCCATAGTTATCTCGCTCTCTTTCGCTCTTCAGTCTCACGCTCTCTTTCTATCCAGTCTCTCTCTTTCTATCCAGTCTCTCTCTTTCTATCCAGTCTCTCTCTTTCTATCCAGTCTCTCTCTTTCTATCCAGTCTCTCTCTTTCTATCCCTCTCCCCCTCTCTTCTTTCTTTCCCTCCCTCTCTCTGAGCCCTTGCTGAGAGGGGAACACCGCATGGCCCGCACCTCCCGCCCAGCGTCATAATGCATCCGCCAAACCACTGTACCTCTACCCAGTCCCCCACTCTCTCCCTCTCTGCCGGTCTCTCTCTCGCCCGCCCGCCGCTTTCCCAACAAGTGCTCGAAGCTGTAATCCAATTGTGTGTTAAAACCCCGCGTTCTAAAGGCCTTTTACAAACTGAGCCCAGGAACACGCCCAGGAACACGCAGGCCAATAAAAGAGGAGGCAGAAACTTCATTCAGAAATACAAACAGCCCTTTCTGTCTGCCATCAATGGAAGGTGAAACCACAGGGATTGGCTTATTGTTTACACAAGTATCGTCTCCTCTCGTCTTCCTCACAAGCTTTTCGTTGAGCCGAGGGTCGAGCCTGGGCTTTGTTAAACGATTGTGATGGATTCGCCAAACCTCTGGATTTTTGGGGTCATTCCTGTAAACCTCTACCCCCACCACTATTGCAAAACCCGCCCCCCTCCTCCACCCCCTCCAACACCCTCCTTTCCTATGGATGAAATGGTACATGACCTGAGAGTCACTCAAGAACAATCCCACCCGGGACACTTGATGTGGCTTTTGGCTTATACCAACTAAACTCAGCAAAAAAATAAACGTCCTCTCACTGTCAACTGCGTTTATTTTCAGCAAACTTAACATGTGTACATATTTGTATGAATATAACAAGATTCAACAACTGAGACATAAACTGAACAAGTTCCACAGACATGTGACTAACAGAAATGGAATAACGTGTCCCTGAACAAAGGGGGGTCAAAATCAAAAGAAAGTCAGTATCTGGTGTGGCCACCAGCTGCATTTAAGTACAGCAGTGCATCTCCTCCTCATGGACTGCACCAGATTTGCCAGTTCTTGCTGTGAGATGTTACCCCACTCTTCCACCAAGGCACCTGCAAGTTCCCGGACATTTCTGTGGGGAATGGCCCTAGCCCTTCGATCCAACAGGTCCCAGATGTGCTCAATGGGATTGAGATCCGGGCTCATCGCTGGCCATGGCAGAACACTGACATTCCTGTCTTGCAGGAAATCACGCACAGAACGAGCAGTATGGCTGGTGGCATTGTCATGCTGGAGGGTCATGTCAGGATGAGCTTGCAGTAAGGGTACCACATGAGGGAGGAGGATGTCTTCCCTGTAACACACAGCGTTGAGATTTCCTGCAACGACAACAAGCTCAGTCCGATGATGCTGTGACACACCGCCCCAGACCATGACGGACCCTCCACCTCCAAATCGATACCGCTCCAGAGTACAGATGTAACGCTCATTCCTTCGATGATAAACGCGAATCCGACCATCACCCCTGGTGAGACAAAACCACGACTCGATCGTGAAGAGCACCTTTTGCCAGTCCTGTCTGGTCCAGCGATGGTGGGTGTGTGCCCATAGGCAACGTTGTTGCCGGTGATGTCTGGTGAGGACCTGCCTTACAACAGGCCTAAAAGCCCTCAGTCCAGCCTATCTCAGCCTATTGCGGTCTGAGCACTGATGGAGGGATTGTGCGTTCCTGGTGTAACTCGAGCAGTTGTTGTTGCCCACCTGTACCGGTCCCGCAGGTGTGATGTTCTGATGTACCGATCTTGTGCAGGTGTTGTTACACGTGGTATGACACTGCGAGGACAATCAGCTGTCTGTCCTGTCTCCCTGTAGCGCTGTCTTAGGCGTCTCACAGTACGGACATTACAATTTATTGCCCTGGCCACATCTGCAGTCCTCATGCCTCCTTGCAGCATGCCTAAGGCACATTCACGCAGATGAGCAGGGGCCCGGGGAATCTTTCATTTGGTGTTTTTCAGAGTCAGTAAAAAGGCCTCTTTAGTGTCCTAAGTTTTCATAACTGTGACCTTAATTGCCTACCGTCTGTAAGCTGTTAGTGTCTTAACGACCGTTCCACAGGTGCATGTTCATTAATTGTTTATGGTTCATTGAACAAGCATGGGAAACAGTGTTTAAACCCTTTACAATGAAAATCTGTGAAGTGAATTTGGATTTTTACGAATTATCTTTGAAAGACAGGGTCCTGAAAAAGGGATGTTTCTTTTTTTGCTGAGTTTAGAACACCAGTTCCAATCAAGATGGAGATAGTAGTGGAAGTAGCTACAGTAAGTAAAAACAGAGTTGGTCACTATAGAGTTAAAACTGTGAAGACAGAAGACAGGCTACTGCATTTCACAGAGAGGTCCTTTTAGTGCATGGCTGTACAGTACAGATTATTCAACACAGACAGACAATATCTAGCCTGCCTGCAGCAGTTAGTAGGACTAGGAGAGAGTACATAGAGGTGAGTTTGTTTCGGCCTGTGTTCCCTGTGTCCAGTGTTTGGCTAACCTTGACCTCCCTCCAGGCACTCCATATTTAATAAGCCCAGTGTTTACATAGAACCCTTCTGCTTCTCATCTATAGAGCCTGACGCTCTGTGTGTGCTCTCCTGGAGTGTGTGGGCCGTTTACGTGTGTGTGTGTTTTTGGGCTCAGAAAGAGGGACAAAGACTATAAAGTTACGGTGGCTTTGTTTACAGATACTGTCCTATCGGCCTGAAACCTAAGGGTCCCCGTTCAGTAGGGTAAAACGTTGTAAAAAAAAATCCAGGAACACCTTCCAGTTAGAAAATGTTTTGTGACGTTTCTTGCCCACTGAAGATGGCCCAGGCGTCACGAGAGAATGTTTTATCTGAAGACCCGTCATTACATACTGTACATTAACTACAAATGATGTTTTGGTCTGAATAAGAACACCCACACACGCTGGAACTTTATGTTCCAACCACTTAGCAAACAAACAGTGTGTGTGTGTGTGTGTGTGTGTGTGTGTGTGTGTGTGTGTGTGTGTGTGTGTGTGTGTGTGTGTGTGTGTGTGTGTGTGTGTGTGTGTGTGTGTGTGTGTGTGTGTGTGTGTGTGTGTGTGTGGTGTGTGTGTGTGTGCGTGCGTACAAGCTCATATGCCAGCACACACACAGCAAAAAGGGATTTCACCAGCCCCTTCACACACTCAATAACACACACAGGCTTGAGAGTGAGATATGATTATCTGTGCGGCTGGATAAGGGAGGCCTGTAATGAGATGCTGTACAGCAGCACTCTCTACAAGCAGACATGACATTCAGCCGCCTCATCCTCATCCGGGAGACCCAGGTAATTGAGTGGCACTCAGGCAATGTTAGAACGTTTACGCCGTCAAGAGACACACTGTTGGGTGAGGGCGCACACACACACGTGTCTGAGTGCATTAAAACTCCACACACATTCCACACTGCCATGGGGGTGGAGGGTTGCTGGTGTTTACAGTAAGGTTTGGACATACACTGAACATTAATATAAACACAGCATGTAAAGTGTGGGTCCCATGTTTCATGAGCTGAAATAAAAGATCTCAGAAATGTTCCATTCACACAAAATCTTCTTTCTTTCAAGTTTTGTTCACAAATTTGTTTACAACCCTGTTAGTGAGCATTTCTCTTTTGCCAAGACCCACCTGTCAGGTGTGGCATGTCTAGAAGTTGATTTAAAAGGTGCACCTTGTGTTGGGGACAATAAAAGGCCACTCTAAAATGTGCAGTTTTGTTACACAATACAATGTCACAGATGTCTCATGTTTTGAGGGAGTGTGCAGTTGGCATGCTGACTGCAGGAATGTCCACCAGAGCTGTTGTCAGATCATTTACAGTTAATTTCTCTACCATAAGCCAAATCCAATGTCGTTTTAGAGAATTTGGCAGTACGTCCAACCGGCCTCACAACTGCAGACAAAGTATATGGTGTTGTGTGGGCGAGCGGTTACTAATGTCAACATTGTGAACAGAGTGCCCCATGGTGGTGGTGGGGTTATGGTATGGGCAGGCATAAACTACGGACAACGAACACAATTGCATTTGATCAATGGCAATTTGACTGCACAGAGGACGAGATCCTGAGGCTCATTGTCATGCCATTCATCTGTCTCCACCTCATGTTTCAACATGAAAATGCATGGCACCATGTCGCAAGGATCTGTACACAATTCCTGGAAGCTGGAAATGTCCCAGTTCTTCCATGGCCTGCATACTGTACTCACCAGACATGTCACCCATTGAGCACGTTTTGGATGCTCTGGATCAACGTGTACGACAGCGTGTTCCAGTTCCCGCCAATATCCAGCAACTTCGCACAGCCATTAAAGAGGAGTGGGACAACATTCCACAGGCCGCAATCAACAGCCTGATCAACTCTATGTGAAGGAGATGTGTCGTGCTGCATGAGGCAAATGGTGGTCACACCAGATACTGACTGGTTTTCTGATCCACGCCCCTACCTTTTTGTTAAAGGTATCTGTGACCAACAGACGCATATCTGTATTCCCAGTCATGTGAAATCCATAGATTACAAATAATTTATTTCAATTGACTGATTTCCTTATATGAACTGTTACTCAGTAAAATCTTAGAAATTGTTGTGTTGCGTTCATATTTTTGTTCAGTATAGATGACAGCCATGGACATTCCCTGTCTACTTTATTTGTCTATTACATTTCGGTGAGTGAAATGTGTGTAAGTTCAGGTCATTAACTGTATTTGGGATGCCTCTTCTCCTGTCTGTCACCAGCTCTACTTTCCAGCATGCGTCTACTACCTCCAGAGCTCTCTACTCATCTAGAATCTATAGCTGTCTCAATCTCTACCTACAGCTATACCTCAATCTCTACCTACAACTATACCTCAATCTCTACATACATCTATACCTCAATCTCTACCTACATCTCTACCTACATCTCTACCTCAATCTCTACCTACACCTCTACCTCAATCTCTACCTACATCTATACCTCAGTCTCTACCTACATCTATACCTCAATCTCTACCTACATCTATAACTCAATCTCTACCTACATCTCTACCTCAATCGCTACATACATCTATACCTCAATCTCTACATACATCTATACCTCAATCTCTACCTACATCTCTACCTACATCTATATCTCAATCTCTACCTACATCTATACCTCAATCTCTACCTACATCTCTACCTCAATCTCTACCTACATCTATACCTCAATCTCTACCTACATCTATAACTCAATCTCTACCTACATCTCTACCTACATCTATACCTCAATCTCTACCTACATCTATACCTCAATCTCTACCTACATCTCTACCTCAATCTCTACCTACATCTATACCTCAATCTCTACCTACATCTATACCTCAATCTCTACCTACATCTATACCTCAATCTCTACATACATCTATACCTCAATCTCTACCTACATCTCTACCTACATCTATACCTCAATCTCTACCTACATCTATACCTCAATCTCTACATACATCTATACCTCAATCTCTACCTACATCTCTACCTACATCTATACCTCAATCTCTACCTACATCTATACCTCAATCTCTATCTACATCTCTACCTCAATCTCTACCTACATCTCTACCTCAATCTCTACCTACATCTATACCTCAATCTCTACCTACATCTATACCTCAATCTCTACCTCTCCTCCACATGGGTGCTTCAGTGTCTTCCCTCCTGGACAACTGGCTAATAAAAGGCAGGGGCTCACTGAGGGAAGAAGAGAACAATGCTGCGAGTTAGACCCCTTGCTGACTCACTCCCCCCCCACCCCCAAAGCAGAGAACATTTCCGCCGTTTCTAGGAAGAGGGTGGAAAAATAAAGGAATGAGGGGAGGCTGAGAGGAAGAAATTAGTTATTGGCCTTTTCCCAGCAAGGCAAAAAAATCATGAAAAAAATACAGCCCAATCTCAGCATTCCCTTGGGGTATTGTGAAACATACAGCCCTGGGCCGCTTTCCCTTTACTCTCTCTGTCTCCCTCTCTCCCTCTCTTTATGTCTATCCCTCTCTCCCCCTCTCTCTCTGTCTGTCTCTCTCTCTCTGTCTGTCTCCCTCTCTTTATGTCTATCCCTCTCTCCCCCTCTCTCTCTGTCTGTCTCTCTCTCTCTGTCTGTCTCCCTCTCTTTATGTCTATCCCTCTCTCCCCCTCTCTCTCTGTCTGTCTCTCTCTCTCTGTCTGTCTCCCTCTCTTTATGTCTATCCCTATCTCCCCTTCTGTCTGTCTCTCTCTCTCTGTCTCCCTCTCTCCCTCTCTTTGTCTATCCCTCTCTCCCCCTCTCTCTATGTCTGTGTCTCCCTCTCTCTGTCTCTAAATAGCTGGGCTGTGAGAGAGAAGTGGAGGCTGTCAGGGATGTAATGTGCTCCGTGACCTCCTGTAGCCCTAATGGGCAGAAATAGAAAGATCCAGGGAGGGTCAACTGTGCATGTGAGCCAAGTGTGTGTGTGTTGGTATGTGTGGCTGTGTGTCTGTGTATACGTGTGTGTGTTGTTTACATGCTAGGACTGGTGGGTGAGGGGGAAAGAAAATGACATCTCAAGGATAATAACGACTCCTGCATTGGATAAATATTTTTCCTCAGCGTTAATATATTAGTTGGAGAAAGAGAGAGAGAATTAAATCAGATACAAACAAAACATACTTGTAAAACTGTGTGTACTGTTCTTTGCCACCCCCCCTTCACAAGTTGTCCGGTGAGCACAGTGATGGAAAAAGCATTCTGCAGCCCCTCCTCCCTCCAAAACACTTACTGTAAAAACACTTATGTCTGACTCTATATACACCAAGCTCTCACCATGGTAACAACTAACAACGTGGAGGGATAGGAACAGTCCTGTAAAAGCATCAGCCCTGTTTCTAACAAAAATATAAACGCAACACGTGAGAATTTCTAAGATTTGACTGAGTTACAGTTCATATAAGGAAATCAGTCAATTGAAATAAATTCATTAGGCCCTAATCTATGGATTTCACATGACTGGGAATACAGATATACATCTGTTAGTCACAGATACCTTAAAATAAGGTAGGAGCTTGGATCAGAAAACCAGTCAGTATCTGGTGTGACCACCATTTGCCTGTTACACGTGGTCTGCGGTTGTGAGGACGATTGGAAGTACTGCCAAATTCTCTAAAATAACATTGTAGGCGGCTTATGGTAGAGCAATGAACATTAAATTATCTGGCAACAGCTCTGATGGACATTCCTATAGTCAGCATACCAATTGCACACTCCCTCAAAATTGAGACATCTGTGGCATTGTGTTGTGTGACAAAACTACACATTTTAGAGTGGCCTTTTATTGTCCCCCAGCACAAGGTGCACCTGTGTAATGATCATGCTGTTTAATCAGCTTCTTGATATGCCACACCTGTCAGGTGGATGGATTATCTTGGCAAAATAGAAATTCTCACTAACAGGGATGTTAACAAATGTATGCACAACATTTGAGAAAAATAAGCTCTCTATGCGTATGGAACATTTCTGGGATCTTTTATTTCAGCTCATTAAACATAAAACATCTCTTCCTGAGAGGAAAGTCTAAAATACGACAACAACATCGACAACTAGAGAAGACTATAGAGAATTATGGGGATGGCCGCTCCTCGGTGACAGAGGGGAAGAATGCCGAGAGAGTGTGTGTCTGAATTCACTGTTGTCCCAGAGCCCAGCTGACAGGCTCCAGCTACAATGCCAAGGTACAGGGTGTGTGTGTGTGTGTGTGTGTGGTCAGAGCCTGTCAAAGGCGTCGTCACACCTGTCTCCGTTCCCACTCCGCCATTTTACAAGCATGGGGACCGATGGGTTGACTGATAGACCGTCAAGACCAGGAAGTGTCAGTCACCGCCTGTCTGCTCTACTACCGAGGAGCACATGGAAAAGATGGTGAACATGCGATAGTAGTGGATCTCTCTCGCGCTCCAAGTCCCTTTTCCACTCTCGCCTCTCGCTCCGAATTTCCGAAATCCGCAAAAAGGGAAGCCTCGGCTTGCTTATCTTCTCCCCTATGATCTCTGGCCTCTCTCCCACTCTCCGATTGAGTGAAAATAGAAGTCTCGATGCTCTTGGCAGTGCGACAATGAATCCCCCCCAAAAAGACGTGATTCGCTGTTGGCAGCCAACTTTCACTCTCAGCCTCCTCCTCCACCTCCCCTCTCTCTGTTTCGCTCTCAGCCTCCTCCTCCATCTCCCCTCTCTGTTTCGCTCTCAGCCTCCTCCTCCACCTCCCCTCTCTCTGTTTCGCTCTCAGCCTCCTCCTCCACCTCCCCTCTCTGTTTCGCTCTCAGCCTCCTCCTCCACCTCCCCTCTCTCTGTTTCACTCTCAGCCTCCTCCTCCTCCACCTCCCTCTCTGTTTCGCTCTCAGCCTCCTCCTCCAACTCCCCTCTCTCTGTTTCACTCTCAGCCTCCTCCTCCTCCACCTCCCCTCTCTGTTTCGCTCTCAGCCTCCTCCTCCTCCACCTCCCCTCTCTGTTTCACTCTCAGCCTCCTCCTCCACCTCCCCTCTCTCTGTTTCACTCTCAGCCTCCTCCTCCTCCACCTCCCCTCTCTGTTTCGCTCTCAGCCTCCTCCTCCTCCACCTCCCCTCTCTGTTTCGCTCTCAGCCTCCTCCTCCACCTCCCCTCTCTCTGTTTCACTCTCAGCCTCCTCCTCCTCCACCTCCCCTCTCTGTTTCGCTCTCAGCCTCCTCCTCCACCTCCCCTCTCTCTGTTTCACTCTCAGCCTCCTCCTCCTCCACCTCCCCTCTCTGTTTCGCTCTCAGCCTCCTCCTCCTCCACCTCCCCTCTCTCTGTTTCGCGAGTGCGCAGTCCCTGGCTAGAGAAGACTACGGGAGTAAGGATGGTGCAAAGGCTGGAGAACACAGGGCGAGTGGAGCTCTGTACCACTCCACGGCAAACCCAGCCCCTTTCCTCTCTCTCCTCAGCCCACTAGGCTTCCGTCCCAGCATACAGTGGGGTTTTCACACACGGCCCGCAGCGAGGAGGGAAGGGAAAGCCCCGTCGCCACACGCCACCCACCCAGCCACTCAAGCCGGGGCTTCTAGAGCCAGGGTTACCCACCCAAAACCACTGGGCCCCTCCTGACTGACACACACACACACTATAAGACTGCCAGAGAAGGATTCTTTTTATTTGAAATTGTATTATATCTTGTTTGAAATTAAAGCAGCCTACGATGCCACATATAAATTAGTTAACTTCATTATGAAATACGTGTACTGTAAAACATATTCCTTATTGATTTGACAGGCATTTTTTCATTTTAATCAAATTGATTTCAAAAGCCTGTCAGTCAATATTGACCAACAAATCATTTTGTTCTGCAAATCATAAATTACCAATATTTACATATACTACCTTGACTCATAAACTCTTTGCATTTCAATACACATACAGTACATTCAGTACATACATACTTTTCCCACATTTTGTTACGTTACAGCCTTATTCTAAAATGGATAAAATAAAAAGGTGTTTACATATTTCTGAGGTTTATTTGGCAGCGTTTCAGGACGTTTAACGTGAAGTGCTGCCGATATAGGTGCTTTGTGGTTCTGCAAGCCTTTTTATGTCATTTTTCTATTTTACCACTGATGTATACATGACCTCCATGACCTTATACAGTCTGGAGGGTGAGCTTTCTCCATGCAGTCACTGGTGTGTCTGAATACTTTCGGAATACACATATATACACCCTTCTTAAAAAATGTGTAAGTATATATATTTATATAATGCAAATATTGGAATACCAATAAACCTACTATACTGCATTTCACACGGACAGGTACAAAATATACCTTTTGCCAAATATTGACAATAATGCACTATTTAGCAGGAGAATCAGAAATGAATTTACGCTCTAAGATAGATGAATTGGAGAGAGAACTCGAGGATGTCTGGTAAAGAAAACAGCCCTTAGAAAGAGGCTCAATGCTGGAGAGTATGCCAGTCCAAGTCTCTGGCTGGCGTATACACGCCAGCGCTTAAGGATCAGGGCTGATGCCAGACAAGGCGCTGGGTTGGCATTTCAACCCTTACAGCCCCTGTACTCCCTGTACTCATTGCCAAATCGACATCTGTAAATCAAAAGTGAAAATGCCAGGCTAATGCCTCGATCATTGTTTTTGCCATTAAACTGGCAATAATGCATTTTTTTTAGCCAGGTAGACAAAACGTGCAGTTTTTTCTTTCATCGTTTTTTTATGCATCATAGCGAAATATCCCGTTGCCGCTGCGGCCAAAGCTCTCCTTGTCGCCCCTCCCAACCGCTTCCATTTTGTGAACATCTGACTGCCTCCATTTTATGGCAGCCCTTTCCTCTTAGAAAGGCGTGAATACCGTGCTATCATCGATTCTCCAACAGACAAAAACTGTCGCCAAGACGTTCCACACAGTGTTGTATCGACTGAGAAACAAAGTATTTGTTCCATTAATTACAAATAAAATCCTTGACGAAGAAGATGAAAAAGGATTGGCTTTGAATGAGTGCCATCGCTTGCCAAGCCGCCATTTTAAAGCGAGTCAGTCAGTCTCTCTCTCTCGTATTTGTCTTCATTCTCCTCCTTTCCTCTCTCTCTGTCTGTCTGTCTCTCTCTCTCACTCTCTTATCATCAACGTAGCTGTTAAACCATCCTGCCAGGCACAGCTATACTGAGAGAATCACGTTAGCTGACTCCATTGTTGGATGACACAGAAGCAGTCGCTGCCAAGAAGTTTGCTGCCAAGTTCAACAACATTCAGATGAAAAAAAGAGAGCAAGCGCTACAAAAAAAGGAAAAGGCACAAACACAGCAGAACCCAAGACAGAATCTCCAGTGACAACAATGGCTGACATGTCGTGGTATTAGCGCTAACGTTTAGCATTGATATACCCTTAACCCCTTTAACACCTAATGCCCTGGCAGCCATCTTAAAAGCTTTGGCAACCATTTTGAAAGTGCTCGCTGCCTCCTTTGAGTAGTTGTCATTCTCAAAATAAAAGATGCAGTCGGAATTACCACTTATGCTAACGAATACCGTGCTTTCACGAAAGACTATTGCGCGTTCCCAAACAACAACAAAAAAAATGAAAGAGAAGAAAGAGGAATCCCAGACTCTTATTTTGCAGAACTCCCTCTCCCCAGAACAAACCTGGCAACCGATACATTTACCATTTTACTGTCCAACAAGATATACTCAGCTCTCTACAACATATCGATATGAATTTGACCATAGTACGGCAACACATGTAAGCTCCTTTAACAACAGGCTATTTAGGTAAAGCCACAAATATAGAAACTACAGCTTGTGTTGTTTCTGGAATTTTCATAGGTACACAGTGCACTAGCTATCCAGTGGTTAAAAATGCACATCAAATACTGACAGTATTCAGGTTGTCACTTGAGCATAAGTCTTGATTGAAAGGCCCATATTAGGTTAAATGGCTCGGAGTCTTGTACATACTTCATGTTTTGTTCTCCAACACGCCTGCGACGCTCAAATTACTCAAACAAGCAATTACTTTATGCCATAGCACCTAATGCAGCATTCAGCAACATACACATCGAGCCTATCAACACCACTTTTACAGGATATCTCAGTCATCCATCTTGCTGTGTGTAACACATTTAGCCATGGGTTTAGTGTGTAGACTAACCAGGTACACAGTCATGAATTACTTTCTACTGCTTTTCTGGCAGGTAGCCTAGAGGCTAAGAGCATTGGGCCAGTAACCGAAAGGTCACTGGTTTGAATCCCCGAGCTGACTAGGTGAAAAATCTGTCGATGTGCTCTTGAGCAAGGGAGTTAACCCTAATTGCTCCTGTAAATCGCTCTGTATAAGAGCATCTGCTAAATTACTAAAATGTTTATGTAAATAACACAATGCCAACTATGGCACAGCAGTTATATATGGAATATATATCCTTAAACGTACAGGTATACAGTATAATTTCCCAGCACAATGAAAATGAAACATTATTAATGTCTGAAATATAAATGGAAAATAGTACACCTTATTTAATAACACAGTTTTTAGAAATCCGGAAGCTTGTCCTTGGTAGATTATATAACGGAAAGAGTAATGTGACGTGCTGATTAGTGATTCTGGGAATGAAGTGGGATTAGGAGCTACCCCCAATTGAACTAGGCAGCCATGGGTGGGTGGGAGGAGGGAGTGTGTGTGTCTCACATAACATACTAGGGTGTGTGTGTGTGTGTGTGTCTCCCACCATTGTGCACATTGCTGTTCCCTTTATCTATGGATGCTCTGGGAGGATGATTCCCCCATAGCCAGTCTGGGCACTCACTCAGGCTACTGCAGCAGCGGATCAATTAAGGGGAAGCATGATTAACATTACTGGGGAAGAGAGCAGAGCATCCGGAATAATGGACATCCCGGGTAAAGTGGATTAGTCTGGGATGGAACGTTGACGTGTGGACGAGATATTGTACTGCCTGTGTGAAGGACGCCATGGGCAGCGGCATGACATATGCCAGATTGAAATAGTTTGGAATGCCGTATTGATTCCGCTCTGCCTTCCTTACCATAATTATATTATAGCACCGTCATGCATTACTGATGTCGGACGGGTTCATTTATTGACTTGTTTTGCCGCTTCCTTCCCTTTTTTTGCTGCCTCACCCTCTTCTCCCTGCCTCACCCTCTTCTCCCTGCCTCACCCTCTTCTCCCTGCCTCACCCTCTTCCCCCTGCCTCACCCTCTTCCCCCTGCCTCACCCTCTTCTCCCTGCCTCACCCTCTTCTCCCTGCCTCACCCTCTTCTCCCTGCCTCACCCTCTTCTCCCTGCCTCACCCTCTTCCCCCTGCCTCACCCTCTTCCCCCTGCCTCACCCTCTTCTCCCTGCCTCACCCTCTTCTCCCTGCCTCACCCTCTTCTCCCTGCCTCAAAAGTAGAGGGAACAAACACAAATCCTCAAAGCTTGTTTTAACGTCTCGATTTGACAGTTGGACGTGTTGGAATTTGGGAAAGAAGGGTCTTCTCCCCACGACAACAACTAGTGATAATGGTAAACATGCCTTGTCTGGTCCTAGTCTGGGAAAATAAATCATGCTTTTCATCCGATGCCACACTAGTCCCCCTCCCCCCACATTCCCCTCCCTTCTCTCCCCTCTTCAGTCTGTCTGGAGAGTCTCTATGCCGGCTCTGATCCCCTGAAGAATGCCAGCGAGGGGAGTCGATATCAGCTCTGCAGAGACACAAAGTGCCGACATACAGCTGGAGAGAAGAGGAGCCTCCCAAGCCATTGATGAGTAGAAAACGGGCAGAGAACAAGACTCCTCTGGCCCAGACAATGGGCTTCCTGTGAGGCTAGGAGGGGAGGGGGAGGAGAAGAGGGAAAATGGCAATAAGAAGAGACAGAGGGAGGGAGATTGAGAGAAAGACGTAACAGAGAGAAGAGCAGACACCATGCTTGTGAGTGTGTGTGGTAACTAAGTGGTACGCTACTACTTGATACAGTTCCAAGGTTCAAAATCTCTCTCTGTGCTGTCTGGGTAGGCCCATGCAAGTAAATCAAGCATAAATCCACGACAAATGAACCACACAGTGAGACCTACTCTAGGTAACCTACCATTACATTGTCCAATCACGTTACCCCCTGTACACAGGAAATGAATTCCAGTGCTACGGTGCATTCGGAAAGTATTCAGAGCCCTTGAATTTTTCTACCTTTTGTTACGTTACAGTCTTACTCTAAAATTGATTAAAATAGTTTTTTTCCCTCATCAAACTACACCGTAATGACAAAGCAAATTTTGGCAAATGTCTTACAAATAAAAACATGAAATATCACATTTACATAAGTATTCAGACCTTTTACTCAGTACTTTGTTGAAGCACCTTTGGCAGTGATTACAGCCTCAAGTCTTCTTGGGTATGACGCTAGAAGCTTGGCACACCTGTATTTGGGTTTATCCCATTCCTCTCTGCAGATCCTCTCAAGCTCTGTCAGGTTGGATGGGGAGCGTTGCTGCACAGCTATTTTCAGGTCTCTCCAGAGATGTTTGTCCGGGTTCAAATCCGGGCTCTGGCTGGGCCACTCAAGGACATTCAGAGACTTGTCCCAAAGCCACTCCTGCATTGTCTTGGCTGTGTGCTTAGGGTGGTTGTCCTGTTGGAAGGTGAACCTTCACCCCCAGTCTAAGGTCCTGAGAGCTCTAGAGCAGGTTTTCATCAAGGATCTCTCTGTACTTTGCTCTGCTCATCTTTCCCTCGATCATGACTAATCTCCAAGTCCCTGCCGCTGAAAAACATCCCCACAGCATGATGCTGCCACCATCATGCTTCACTGTAGGGATGGTGCCATGTTTCCTCCAGACATGACACTTGGCATTCAGGCCAAAAAGTTCAATCAAAAGTTCATCAGACCGGAGAATCTTGTTTCTCATGGTCTGAGAGTCTTTAGGTGCCTTTTGGCAAACTCCAAGTGGGCTGTCATGTGCCTTTTACTGAGGAGTGGCTTCCGCCTGGCCACTCTACCATAAAGGCCTGATTGGTGGAGTGCTGCAAAGATGGTTGTCCTTCTAGAAGGTTCTCCCATCTCCACAGAGGTACTCTGGAGCTCTGTCAGAGGGACCATCGGGTTCTTGGTCACCTCCCTGACCAAAGCCCTTCTCCCCGATTGATAAGTTTGGCCGGGTGGCCAAAGTTCCAAACTTCTTCCGTTTTAAGAATGATGGAGGCCACTGTGTTCTTGGGGACCTTCAATGCTGCATACATTTTTTGGTACCCTTCCCCAGATCTGTGCCTCAACACATAATCCTGTCTCGGAGCTCTACGAACAATTCCTTCAACCTCATGGCTTTGTTTTTGCTCTGACATGCACTGGCAACTGTGGGACCTTATATAGACATGTGTGTGCCTTTCCAAATCATGTCCAATCAACTGAATTTACCACAGGTGGACTTCAATCAAGTTGTAGAAACATCTCAAAGATGATAAATGGAAACAAGATGCACCTGAGCTCAATTTCGAGTCTAATAGCAAAGGGTCTGAATACTTATACATTTCAAAAATGTCTAAAAATGCCTATGATATTTACTGCAGTTTCTATGTATAGGCCTACAAAGTAACCCAGATACACTTCCATTCAACAGAACAGACATGATGTACAGTAGTTTATTCTTCATTGTTGTTGTTGGTGGAGTATTCTCAGGTGGGAGAACAGGTGGGAGTGGAGCATCTGTTTTTACATCTCCTCCTGTGTAGTGGGAGAGGAGGAGAGGAGGAGAGGAGGAGAGGATAAGAGGAAGAGAGGAGAGGAGAGGATAAGAGGAAGAGAGGAGAGGAGAGGAGAGGAGAGGAGAGGAGAGAGAGAGAGAGGAGAGGAGAGAGGAGAGGAAGAGAGGAAGAGAGGAGAGGAGAGGAGAGAAGGAGAGGAGGAGAGGAAGAGAGGAGAGGAGAGGAGGAGAGGAGGAGAGGAGAGCCCCGTGTTGAAGAGAATAGGAGAGGAGGAGAGGAGGAGAGGAGAGGACCGTGCTGAAGAGAATAGGAGAGGAGAGGACCGTGCTGAAGAGAATAGGAGAGGAGAGGAGAGCCATCAATAAGGCTGCAAGGGGATGATGGAGCCCCCCCCCCCCTGCCAGGGGCACCTGTCTGGAGAGCTGCCCTGACCACACACACCTCAATCCCATTGATGATGAGGTTTGGCTCACACAACGCCAACGCAGAGCGACTACTCCATCTTGTCAACAAATCTCTCTCAACTACATGGCTTACATTTAGCAATTTTACCATAGAAAATAGAATTATAAAATAGAATTGCTACGATTAAAAGTATGACATACGATATTAATTTGTTTAGCATGCAGCTTATTCTTTTTGTAGCAATTTGTACTCTTAATTGTAATTTGCCCGATTGCAGTCAGCAGTAAACGTTGGATGTCATGGCAACACATCCACGTGTTGATCAAGTTTACACTGTCAGTAAGACGAAAACCGCCTCATGCTCACAGTTCACACTGCAAAACAACTGAATTTGTAAATGTCTGAGTGGGCCTTGGATGAACTATGAGCGGATATATAAATATGTGTATAGGCTGCCGCTTGTTGAGCTGTGGACAATGTCAGGCCGGCACATCGACCAGCATATCGATCCCTGCTGAGGGGAAATGGAGAGGGAAGCTGCAGTAGAGCAGGTTGGGGTTTCTGGCCCAGCACCACTAGCCTTGCTTTCTCTTCATCACACTCTGTCCTGCAAGGCTGACAACCGTGCACCCCACACTGTTTCAGTCTCTCTCTCCCCCCCTTTCCTCTCTCTCTCCCCCCTTTCCTCTCTCTCTCCCCCTTTCCTCTCTCTCTCCCCCCTTTCCTCTCTCTCTCTCCCCTTTCTCTCTCTCTCTCCCCTTTCCTCTCTCTCTCCCCTTTCCTCTCTCTCTCCCCTTTCCTCTCTCTCTCCCCTTTCTCTCTCTCTCTCCCCCTTTCCTCTCTCTCTCCCCTTTCCTCTCTCTCTCCCCTTTCCTCTCTCTCTCTCTCCCCTTTCCTCTCTCTCTCCCCCTTTCCTCTCTCTCTCCCCCTTCTCTCTCTCTCTCTCCCCCTTTCCTCTCTCTCTCTCCCCTTTCCTCTCTCTCCCCCTTTCCTCTCTCTCTCCCCCTTTCCTCTCTCTCTCTCTCTCTCCTCTCTCTCTCTCTCTCCCCCTTTCCTCTCTCTCTCCCCCTTTCCTCTCTCTCCCCCTTTCCTCTCTCTCTCTCCCCTTTCCTCTCGCTCTCCCCTTTCCTCTCTCTCTCCCCTTTCCTCTCTCTCTCCCCTTTCCTCTCTCTCTCCCCCTTTCCTCTCTCTCTCCCCCCTTTCCTCTCTCTCTCCCCCTTTCCTCTCTCTCTCCCCCTTTCCTCTCTCTCTCCCCCTTTCCTTTTGTCAGTCACTCTCTTCTTTTCTAATTTTCATCCACTCTCTGACTCTGCTTCTCTGTCGTCTCAGTCAGTCATTCAGTCAGCAGCAGGGTATTGGGCATGGAGCGCTCTCCTCTCTCAGACGGCAGTTATCCAAGAACTCAGTCAGGATGTCTCAGATAATACTGGGGCGTATAGGCACTCGCAGCACTAGAGTGGAAGTCACACACGTTCCGTGTTTTGAAAACGCTTTATGTTTTCTCCTGTTTATCTTATCTGACCTCACTCTGATTTTATTTATACTTCCCAAACCACAAAGTCCTCGCTAAGTGTGTTTCTCTTGTGGAGGAGAGGCAAAGGGGGCATCCCACAAAGGGCCCTGGTCCAAAGGGCCCTGGTCTAAAGGGCCCTGGTCTAAAGGTTCCTGGTCTAAAGGGCCCTGGTCTAAAGGTTCCTGGTCTAAAGGTTCCTGGTCTAAAGGTTCCTGGTCCAAAGGGCCCTGGTCTAAAGGTTCCTGGTCTAAAGGGCCCTGGTCTAAAGGTTCCTGGTCTAAAGGGCCCTGGTCTAAAGGTTCCTGGTCTAAAGGGCCCTGGTCCAAAGGGCCCTGGTCCAAAGGGCCCTGGTCTAAAGGTTCCTGGTCTAAAGGGCCCTGGTCTAAAGGTTCCTGGTCTAAAGGGCCCTGGTCTAAAGGTTCCTGGTCTAAAGGTTCCTGGTCTAAAGGTTCCTGGTCCAAAGGGCCCTGGTCTAAAGGTTCCTGGTCTAAAGGGCCCTGGTCTAAAGGTTCCTGGTCTAAAGGGCCCTGGTCTAAAGGTTCCTGGTCCATAGGGCCCTGGTCTAAAGGGCCCTGGTCTAAAGGGCCCTGGTCCATAGGGCCCTGGTCTAAAGGTTCCTGGTCCAAAGGGCCCTGGTCTAAAGTAGGAGAATAATAATATTAGTGACCGAATGGACAAATCAATAGGCTTCTAATGTAGTGCTTGTGGACATTGGACTTTTAGTGGACTTTGAGGTGTTTTTAGGCCCTTCCCCAGCCCAGTGTCCATCTCTTTGGAGAGAGGCAATACATCACTTGCCGCTTCTCGCAGTATGCAATTAGTCTTCCAAGTGGGCGTACCTGAACCATTCACTCCGGCCCTACCTGTTACAGATGTCTGCTCGACCGCCTGTCTGTATGCCCTTTCCTGGTCTCTCTCTCTCTCTCTCTCTCTCTCTCTCTCTCTCTCTCTCTCTCTCTCTCTCTCTCTCTCTCTCTCTCTCTCTCTCTCTCTCTCTCTCTCTCTCTCTCTCTCTCTCTCTCTCTCTCTCTCTCTCTCTCTCTCTGCTATTGAGGATATGAAAATACAGATTTTGGAGTGTGATTTTTTTATAATGCAGTCCATAGAACTGTGTATCGTTTTTAATACATGTTGAATCGATAAAACAACAGGAAACAAATTCACATTTAAACAAGCACACACAACAAAGACACAACCCAGGCAGCGATGTTTGTGCCCGTTCCCAGGGTTGTCAGGCAGCCTAGTGCCCCAGGCCTGAGGCTGGGAGGAGGGGGCAGGGCCAGAGGGTGGGCAAGGGTTGGGCAGAAATGACAAAGAGGGGGTGGGTGTGGGTTGGGGGCAGGAGAGCTCTCTCTAAAGTCAGGTGATAGCAGGTTGGACGAGGAAGAACAACAAATGAACAGGAGACAAGGGACGAGAAAGAAAAGAGAAGAAAAGAGGGACAACAGTACAAAGAAAGATGTATAAAGATGTATAAAGATGTATAATGATGTATAAAGATGTATAAAGATGTATAAAGATGTATAAAGATGTATAATGATGTATAAAGATGTATAAAGATGTATAAAGATGTATAATGATGTATAAAGATGTATAAAGATGTATAAAGATGTATAATGATGTATAAAGATGTATAAAGATGTATAATGATGTATAAAGATGTATAAAGATGTATAAAGATGTATAATGATGTATAATGATGTATAATGATGTATAAAGATGTATAAAGATGTATAATGATGTATAAAGATGTATAAAGATGTATAATGATGTATAAAGATGTATAAAGATGTATAAAGATGTATAATGTGTACGAGTGTGTCTGGGGGTTGGGGGGTAGAGGGGTGTTGAAAGGGGTACTGTTTACTGTCTCGTCTCCCCGGCCCTGCACACAGCCTGTCTCACTTCAAACAAAGCTATTGGCAGAGGAGAGAAAAGGCAGGCCGCCGCCACTGTCGCTTTTCCTGGGCCGCATGAAAGAAGGACAGCAGCAGTAGTCTGGAGGCGACACAGAGACAGAGAGCCCTGGCTGGGATACTTGGCTGGTGCTGCGGCCAGGTGGTCGGGGCACTGGCACAACGCCCTACCCAGATGGCTCCCCGGGTCCTTCTTTTTATAAGGTGCTCTCTCTCTCTTTCTCTTCGTCTAGTCTCACTCGCTCCCTCCCTCCCTACGTCCATCTCTCTTCCCTCTCACAATGAACGTGCACACCCAGACATATGCCCTTCAGAGAAAAAAAAGATATCCCTGTCCTTTTGATTGAATCAATGATTGAGATTTGCTCCTGGGGTAAGGGGTGGCGGGCTCTGTTTTTTGGCTGGCATTTGGGGGGCACGGCGAGCCTGGGTCCTCCCTGGTATGGGCATGTGCAGAGAGGCGTGCATGGGGGATTGCCAGCTGTGTCAGGCTGTCTTTGTGGACCAGCCATGCCCGCTGTGCCCACTGCCACAACAGTGGGCATGGGAGAGGGAGACACCACCACCGCCACGCCCCTCTCTAAGCCACTCCCTAGTCCCTACCTACACCCTCACAAATCAAATCAACGTTTATTTGTCGGATACAGCAGGTGTGAGAGTACAGTGAAATGCTTACTTGTTAAGAGGAAATAATATAGACGTATGAAGCACGTTAAATAAGAAAACAGGAGATTGTAAGCTATACGCATGGTCAGTGCCAGTACCATCATTTCAATGTGCAGGGATACTGGAGTGGTTGATGTGCAGATAGTGTCCTGCTGTCCTCTAATAAACAGTGTTTCTAATCTGCAGCACCATATACTGCTATCTGTATTCAGTGGTAGAAACCAGCAGAGAAGGGGACTGGGTTGTGAATTCCCTGCTACTGTGCTCTGGGTTGTGGGGGCTTGCAGTGGGCTTCTGTGGATGTGTGAAACGCTCCCCGAACATATGGAGGAGGATCTGCCAAGCCCCGCTTCACAGCTGTCTGCTCTGCTCCACACCTCCCTTCTCATGCACTGCTGGCTACACACACACACACACACACACACACACACACACACACACACACACACACACACACACACACACACACACACACACACACACACACACACACACACACAGAAAACAAACCAATAAATACACACACACACACACAACCAAACCTAGACACACACACACAATCAAACCTAGACACACACACACACAACCAAACCTAGACACACACAACAAAACCTAGACACACACACACACAAGCAAAAATAGACACACACACACACACACACACACAACCAAACCTAGACACACACACCAGTGACTACGCATGGAGAAAACTCACCCTTCAGACTGTGTAAGGTCATGGCCTCACACTCATGTACAGTCGTGGCCAAAAGTTTTGAGAATGACACAAGTATTAATTTTCACAAAGTCTGCTGCATCAGTTTGTATGATGGCAATTTGCATATACTCCAGAATGTCATGAAGAGTGAACAGATGAATTGGAAAGTCCCTCTTTGCCATGCAAACCCCCAAAAACATTTCCACTGCATTTCAGCCCTGCCACAAAAGGACCAGCTGACATCATGTCAGTGATTCTCTCATTAACACAGGTGTGAGTGTTGATGAGGACAAGGCTGGAGATCACTGTCATGCTGATTGAGTTCGAATAACAGACTGGAAGCTTCAAAAGGAGGGTGGTGCTTGGAATCATTGTTCTTCCTCTGTCAACCATGGTTTCCTGCAAGGAAACATGTGCCGTCATCATTGCTTTGCACAAAAAGGGCTTCACAGGCAAGGATATTGCTGCCAGTAAGATTGCACCTAAATCAACCATTTATCGGATCATCAAGAACTTCAAGAAAAGCGGTTCAATTGTTGTGAAGGAGATTTCAGAGCGCCCAAGAAAGTCCAGCAAGCGCCAGGACCGTCTCCTAAAGTTGCTTCAGCTGTGGGATCGGGGCACCACCAGTACAGAGCTTGCTCAGGATTGGCAGCAGGCAGGTGTGAGTGCATCTGATCTGCACGCACAGTGAGGCGAAGACTTTTGGAGGATGGCCTGGTGTCAAGAAGGGCAGCAAAGAAGCCACTTCTCTCCAGGAAAAACATCAGGGACAGACTGATATTCTGCAAAAGGTACAGGGATTGGACTGCTGAGGACTGGGGTAAAGTCATTTTCTCTGATGAATCCCCTTTCCGATTGTTTGGGGCATCCGGAAAAAAAGCTTGTCCGGAGAAGACAAGGTGAGCGCTACCATCAGTCCTGTGTTATGCCAACAGTAAAGCATCCTGAGACCATTCATGTGTGGGGTTGCTTCTCAGCCAAGGGAGTGGGCTCACGCACAAGTTTGCCTAAGAGCACAGCCATGAATAAAGAATGGTACCAACACATCCCCCGAGAGCAACTTCTCCCAACCATCCAGGAACAGTTTGGTGACGAACAATGCCTTTTCCAGCATGATGGAGCACCTGTTATGCTGTAAAACAACATACAGGAAGTGTATACAGTATCACACTCTGATGAAGGCTTAATACAGACGAAATGTCTAAGTATGAAATTGTTTTGAATCTTACTTGTGGATATGCCAACATAAAGACATTTTAATTCTGATTTATCGGAATTACCTTATTTCCTTATACTACCTTAACACAGAATAAGCAGCTCCAGACTAAGAGTTAACCAAGGTGCCTGCCCCCCTCCTTCCCCTCCCCAAAGTCGCCCCACCTCGGCCCAGTTCAGCCCCCAGTTGGTTCAGTGGCGAGCCCCCCGAGGTACTCTACATTGTGCCATTATTACACAATCATTATCTACTTTTAGAGCAGACAGCAGAATTACGCTATGCCCTGAAAGGGCCCCTTTCTTATGGTGATCAGGGCCCCCAAAACGTTACCCACACGCCATGCCAGCCCAGAATGCATCACACCACAACCAATTATGGCCCAGGAATGATTGAAGCGGTTCACCGACACATGTAAAAGTAAGGAGTGGAAGGCCGGTGTGTGTGTGTGTTAATGAGGAGAGAAAGTGATGAGAGGGAGAGAGGAAAGTGGGGGAAAGAAAGAGACGGGGGTCAAGCTGCATCCCAAACACTTGAGGGGGGCCCCTCCCGTCCTCCTCCTGCCTGTCCCCCTTCCTGCGATTGACCCAGAGCCACTCTATGGTGTGAATAGATGGACGGGGTCTTTCAGCCCTCTCACAATGTTTGGACATTTTCCTTTGTCCACTACACTTATCCCTCTTTCAGCCGGCCTCCATATAATATCCCTTACAGCAGGCGCCTTGTGAATGGAGATAATCTCCTCCACACTTCCACACACAGTCTACAGGCAGGATTTACAGTAAAGTAGGGGGAATGGGAGGCCGAGTGATGCCTGCCCCGTTTCAACCTCTCTCTCTGTCTCTCTCTGTAGCCTGTGACCACCAACAGACATCTTGCTTTGCTCCCAAGTGGCGCAGCGGTTTAAGGCACTGCATCTCAGTGCTAGAGGCATCACTACAGACCCTGGTTCAATTCCAGGCTGTATCACAACCGGCCATGTTTGGGAGTCCCATAGGGCGGCGCACAATTGGCCCAGCATCGTCCGGGTTTGGGTTTGGCCGGGGTAGATTAGAATGTGTTCTTAACTGACTTGCCTAGTTAAATAAAGATTAAATAAAAAAATGAAAACAATAAAATGGGACTACATACTTGATTTGCTTTGGGTAAAGTCGACGTAAGCATTTAGAAGAGCTAGCGTCTCCTTACAGCAGCCAATAGAAATGGATGGACGCTTATAAAGGCGTTAGACAAGTGGTTCATTCCGATGACAGGTTAGGGTTGGAGGTGGGGGTTAGGAATAGGGGGTCAATCTGGTCTTGGGGAGGTGAGAGGTTGTACATTAGAAAAGAGGGAAACAGCCTAAGGTAGGCATGGCTGGCCACAGAATGTATCTAGAGCAGGACACACTGATAATACACAGTTCAGATGACATACCTCTGCTGTGTATAGATCGTAATGGGAGATGCTGTAAATCATTTCAACTATCAATCATCATACCTATAAAAAAAAGATGAATTGTGGACAAAAGACTTACATCAAATATTGATCAATGGGGGCATTTGTTGAGGAAGGTCTCCACTTGTTTAGAAAACCTACTAATGGCATTTTGATAACAGACTGCATTGGTTTTGTGTTTTCTTCCACTGTTTGCTCCTTGATGCACCAGAATCACCCCAATTACTCAAATCTTGTCTAAGAAACACCATCTTTCATTGTGATCGTTTTCACTTCTGTAAAATCCTCTCTCGTTACCCCCCCCAGGCCTAGCCATCTTTTGAAGAAAAAAATTAAAACCCACCACCCGTCTCTTTGAGGTTTCAATTTGGCACTGTCTCCTCGTTCAGAAAAAAACTGAACATCGGCAGTTGGTTCTGAAGTTTCCCGGCTGCGGCAACAAACAGGGTAGAGAGAAATCACATTCGGGCGGCAAAGTGGAACCACATCAAACAAGAAAGATGTTAATCCTGTGTGAACTGAGAGCGCTCGCTGCCGTCCTCTTTTCTATGAATAGTAGAGATCGAGAGGCAGGAACATTATGGATTTGATGTATTTATTGTGTCAACCGTATTAAGACGCGTGAGCAAGACCGATGTCCCTCTTGAAAAAATTTAAATCTCTCTTGCATTTTTCTTCTGATAACTTATTTATTTATGGAAATGTGGCTTTTCAGCCACCATCCAACCTCCTCATCACAATTAAGGTGGTGTGTGACATAAAGCAGTGTATAATGTCTGATTTTGTTTGTCTATTGGTGTATTCGCTGTAGTATTATATGTAGTAATAAATAAACACATAACAAATAGTCCTCTGTGTTTATGGTGGCAGGTAGCCTAGTGGTTAGTGTTGGCCCAGTAACCCAAAAGTTGCTGGTTTGAATACCTGAGCAGTCAAATATGTTGATGTGTCCGTGAGCAAGACACTTAACCCTAATACGGCTGAACCTGTAAAACAACACATTTCACTGTGTGAAATACTATGTGACAATAAAACATCTTATTTTTTTATACTATGTTTTATTAATTTATATCTAATGTCCAGCATATTACTGAGGACACCAAAAAACTGTCCAGGGGCGTAGGGGTCAGAGACTGGTCCTGGGCCTACATTCACCTGGCTCTCTTAAATGGATCCTTGGTGCTAGCAGGAGACTCTCTTAAATCACCCCCACCCAAATGGAGGATTGTTTTAAGGGTGGTTTGGGTGGAGGTCCACTTCTCTTTCTCTGACAACAGACCACAGAGTCTCAGAGCCACAACTTGTTAGGGGTTAGAGAGTAGAGGGGGGGGGCATTTAATCCCACAGCCTTGCATTAATGAGCAGCACTCCGATTTCTACGTTTGAGGCGTAGCGCTAAATGAATTAGAGGTAGGCAAGCTGTTTTGGAGCTGCGGCTTCGTCCCAGAGAGCGAGCAAGCGAGAGAGAGAGCAATAGAGCGAGAGAGAGCCCGACTGCTTTCTTTTTCTGAGGGAGGCTGAATTACGAACAGGAAAGTACAACACTTTCTCCTTTGCCAAAACCAAGATAAACACATGCTATTACTGTGGTTAAATGAAAACCGCTGCCTCTCCCCCTCTCTCCTCCTCTCCCTCTCCCCTCTCTCCTTTGCTGCCTCTCCCCTCTCTCCTCCTCTCCCTCTCCCCTCTCTCCTTTGCTGCCTCTCCCCTCTCTCCTTTGCTGCCTCTCCCCCTCTCTCCTCCTCTCCCTCTCCCCTCTCTCCTTTGCTGCCTCTCCCCTCTCTCCTCCTCTCCCTCTCCCTCTCTCCTTTGCTGCCTCTCCCCTCTCTCCTTTGCTGCCTCTCCCCCTCTCTCCTCCTCTCCCTCTCCCCTCTCTCCTTTGCTGCCTCTCCCCCTCTCTCCTCCGCTTCCTCTCCCCTCTCTCCTTTGCTGCCTCTCCCCTCTCTCCTCCGCTTCCTCTCCCCTCTCTCCTTCGCTTCCTCTCCCCTCTCTCCTTCGCTCCCTCTCCCCTCTCTCTCCTTCGCTTCCTCTCCCCTCTCTCCTTCGCTCCCTCTCCCCTCTCTCTCCTTCGCTTCCTCTCTCCTCTCTCCTTCGCTTCCTCTCTCCTCTCTCCTTCGCTTCCTCTCCCTCTCTCTCTCCTTCTCCTCCTCTCTCCTTTCTCCTTCGCTCCCTCTCCCCTCTCTCTCCTTCGCCTCCCTCTCCCCATCTCTCCTCCTCTCCCTCTCCCCATCTCTCCTCCTCCTCTGCCTCTCCCTCTCTCCTTCGCTCCCTCTCCCCATCTCTCCTCCTCTGCCTCTCCTCTCTCTCTCCTTCGCCTCCCTCTCCCCATCTCTCTCCTCCTCTGCCTCTCCCCTCTCTCCTCCTTCCTCCTCTCCCCTCTCTCCTTCGCTCCCTCTCCCCTCTCTCTCTCCTCCGCTTCCTCTCTCTCCTCTCTCCTTCGCTTCCTCTCTCTCCTCTCTCTCCTTCGCTTCCTCTCCCCTCTCTCCTTCGCTCCCTCTCCCCTCTCTCTCCTCCGCTTCCTCTCTCCTCTCTCCTTCGCTTCCTCTCTCCTCTCTCCTTCGCTTCCTCTCCCCTCTCTCCTTCGCTCCCTCTCCCTCTCTCTCCTCTCGCTTCCTCTCTCCTTCGCCTCCTCTCCCTCTCTCTCCTTCGCTCCCTCTCCCCATCTCTCCTCCTCTCCCTCTCCCCATCTCTCCTCCTCTGCCTCTCCCCTCTCTCCTTCGCTCCCTCTCCCCATCTCTCCTCCTCTGCCTCTCCCCTCTCTCCTTCGCTTCCTCTCCCCTCTCTCCTTCGCTCCCTCTCCCCTCTCTCTCCTCCGCTTCCTCTCTCCTCTCTCCTTCGCTTCCTCTCTCCTCTCTCCTTCGCTTCCTCTCCCCTCTCTCCTTCGCTCCCTCTCCCTGCTCTCTCTCCTTCGCTTCCTCTCTCCTTCGCTCCCTCTCCCCTCTCTCCTTCGCTCCCTCTCCCCATCTCTCCTCCTCTCCCTCTCCCCATCTCTCCTCCTCTGCCTCTCCCCTCTCTCCTTCGCTCCCTCTCCCCATCTCTCCTCCTCTGCCTCTCCCCTCTCTCCTTCGCTTCCTCTCCCCTCTCTCCTTCGCTCCCTCTCCCCTCTCTCTCATTTTCTCGCTCCTTGTCGTGGCTTATTGTGATTCGGGGGTTGCTATTACTGACAAGACTCTACATATGTTTCTCATTTCTGTGAAGGATTTTGATTCTAGTTCTCATTACCAAACTATGCTGGGAAGGGGAAAACAGCAACAATAAAAATAGGTAGAAACAAGGAGAAATGCCTGGCAGGCCTCGTCAGCCACAAGAGTCTTCTCCTTTCTCTCTCGCTGCTAACACCAGCACCACTGGGAGCTGACTAGGGGGTCAGGGGTCAACTAAGAGAGCTGGACTGGGGAGCGGGGAGCCAGAGGTTTACCATTGTGTGGGAGTATGTGTGTGTGTGGTGTTGAAATGTTTGTGCGAGTGCGTTCAATTGCTTGTGCAAGTGTGGGAGAGAGTGTGGGTTTGAGGAGAGGCGATGGTCATGGAGATAGTGAGGCTGTTGACTGTGTGTGTGTGTGTGTGTGTGTGTGTGTGTGTGTGTGCATAAAGAGTTGTGGTGAGTGCCTTTGTGCGCTCAGTGGTCACAGCCCCTTGCCTTCACCAACCCCTTCACACCATTAGCAGCACTCGTCAAAACCTCTCTTTACCTTGGCTGCTACAGTCATTACCCTGTCTGCCCCTGACCAGATAAATCACACGACACCCCTCTCCTCCTTCCTGCTTAATTGGAGCTGTCCCTCCCACTCACCAGCACCCTTCGCTAGCAGCCTGGGCACTAAGTTATGACTGAGGTTTAAGGGGCGGCGAAGCTAAGCTGAACGACCCTCAGATTGCTAGCTAGGCCTGTCGTGAATGGTACTTTTCGAAAACTAGCCGCACACCATATCGCCAACCACCATTTTGTCTCTTCGGCTATTGGTTTCCCGCCTTGACGTGGGAGCCGTTTGTTCCCCTTTGTCTTGTTTCAAGCGTGTGTGTGAGCACTGTGTAGTTGCATAGACAGGAGAGAGAGACAAACAAGGGGGTTCCTTTGTTCATCAGACTCTGAGTTGCTGTTAGACACGGTTAGGGATGGAGCGAGGGTGTTGCTGTTAGACACGGTTAGGGATGGAGCGAGGGTGTTGCTGTTAGACACGGTTAGGGATGGAGCGAGGTGTTGCTGTTAGACACTAAGTTAGGGATGGAGCGAGGGTGTTGCTGTTAGACACGGTTAGGGATGGAGCGAGGGTGTTGCTGTTAGACACGGTTAGGGATGGAGCGAGGGTGTTGCTGTTAGACACGGTTAGGGGATGAAGCGAGGGTGTTGCTGTTAGACACGGTTAGGGATGGAGCGAGGGTGTTGCTGTTAGACACGGTTAGGGATGGAGCGAGGGTGTTGCTGTTAGACACGGTTAGGGATGGAGCGAGGGTGTTGCTGTTAGACACGGTTAGGGATGGAGCGAGGGTGTTGCTGTTAGACACGGTTAGGGATGGAGTGAGGGTGTTGCTGTTAGACACGGTTAGGGGATGGAGCGAGGGTGTTGCTGTTAGACACGGTTAGGGATGGAGCGAGGGTGTTGCTGTTAGACACGGTTAGGGATGGAGCGAGGGTGTTGCTGTTAGACACGGTTAGGGATGGAGCGAGGTGTTGCTGTTAGACACGGTTAGGGATGGAGCGAGGGTGTTGCTGTTAGACACGGTTAGGGATGGAGCGAGGGTGTTGCTGTTAGACACGGTTAGGGATGGAGCGAGGGTGTTGCTGTTAGACACGGTTAGGGATGGAGCGAGGGTGTTGCTGTTAGACACGGTTAGGGATGGAGCGAGGGTGTTGCTGTTAGACACGGTTAGGGATGGAGCGAGGGTGTTGCTGTTAGACACGGTTAGGGATGGAGCGAGGTGTTGCTGTTAGACACGGTTAGGGATGGAGCGAGGGTGTTGCTGTTAGACACGGTTAGGGATGGAGCGAGGTGTTGCTGTTAGACACACGGTTAGGGATGGAGCGAGGGTGTTGCTGTTAGACACGGTTAGGGATGGAGCGAGGGTGTTGCTGTTAGACACGGTTAGGGATGGAGCGAGGGTGTTGCTGTTAGACACGGTTAGGGATGGAGCGAGGTGTTGCTGTTAGACACGGTTAGGGATGGAGCGAGGGTGTTGCTGTTAGACACGGTTAGGGATGGAGCGAGGGTGTTGCTGTTAGACACGGTTAGGGATGGAGCGAGGGTGTTGCTGTTAGACACGGTTAGGGATGGAGCGAGGGTGTTGCTGTTAGACACGGTTAGGGATGGAGCGAGGGTGTTGCTGTTAGACACGGTTAGGGATGGAGCGAGGGTGTTGCTGTTAGACACACGGTTAGGGATGAAGCGAGGGTGTTGCTGTTAGACACGGTTAGGGATGGAGCGAGGGTGTTGCTGTTAGACACGGTTAGGGATGGAGCGAGGGTGTTGCTGTTAGACACGGTTAGGGATGGAGCGAGGGTGTTGCTGTTAGACACGGTTAGGGATGAAGCGAGGGTGTTGCTGTTAGACACGGTTAGGGATGGAGCGAGGGTGTTGCTGTTAGACACGGTTAGGGATGGAGCGAGGGTGTTGCTGTTAGACACGGTTAGGGATGGAGCGAGGATTGGAACAACAATGCTAACGCAACCCATCCATGTGTGTGTGTTTCAACTTTCAAGTTTTAACGTCACATGCACAAGTCCAGTGGAATGCCTTTCTTGCAAACTCAAAACCCAACAATGCAATAACAATGTATTACTAGAAAAAACACACAACAAATAAGACTTAGAAATATGAAATACACAACAAAGTAGGTAAGTAAGCATACTACAGATGAAGTCGGAAGTTTACATACACTTAGGTTGGAGTCATTAAAACTAGTTTTTCAACCACTCCACACATTTCTTGTTAACTTCTTAACCTCTTCCAGCTAGGGTCCCATTTTCCAAATTTTCGCCTGTCTGACGTGCCCAAAGTTAAATGCCTACCACTCATGGCCAGAAACTAGGATATTTACATATTTAGTACTATTGGATAGGAAACACTCTGAAGTTTATAAAACCATTAAGATATAGTCTGTGGCTATTCCAGAACAGATTTAGCAGGCAAAAACCAGAGAGATTTCTGTCCGGAATTTATTTTTTGTTGCTCTCCTCTCATTTTGAAGCCCATGTAATATTTTTCTATGGGGAATAGGACCGAGGTTGCAGTACTTATGGCTTCCACTAGATGTCAACAGTCTCTGGAAAGGGTATGGAGGAAAAAGCTCTGACCAGATCCTTAGAGAGAGAGAATTACTACGGGTAGGAAAAAGGTAAACAGACGCGATACGCTCACGAGAACGTGAACGCGCCAGCGCGACCAACTTTCTTTTCGCCTTTTAACGCTTTCACTTACCGTTCTTGTAAAATATGATCGCTATTATTCATAAAAGAATACATAAGGATGCATTATTAATGATATTTGATTTGTTTGTGAAAAGATGAGAGGTATAATTTGAACGCGATCCCTTCACTGTAAAACGGGCGAGTAGACTGACAATGCTTGGTGGAGTAGCTGAACGTAACGTGCCAAAAACAACGGATATTTATGGATATAATTATTTACTTTTTCTAACAAAAGAACCATGGATTATCTTGTTTGGACACTTGGGAAGACCTCAGAAGAAGTTATTTCAAAGGTAAGCGATTTATATTAGCTGTGATATGGATATTTTGAGAACCGAGCTGGATATGAATTTATGCTAATGTGGAAAATATGTGAGGTACTAGCCTCAAACAATCAAATGTAGTGCTTTAGCCGTAAAGCCTTTTAAAATCTGACAACGCAGTGATATTGCCAAGAAGCAGAGCTTTTGATGGCTATGCAACACTATGCAACACTTGTATATCGGGTTAAATATTACGAATATGTATTACTTAATATGTATTTTGAATTTGGCGCATTATGTTTGCTCTGAAAACGATCCCGCTAAAGGGATCGGCGCGCTAAGAGGTTAAGGAGCAGCAAGGTGCGCTGGGGCGCTAGGGCCCCACTCCCGACACTACCAGGTGAAATGCAAGGCGCCAAATTCAAAATCCAAAAGGTGAATTATTAAACATGCATCAATATACAAGTGTTTCATAGTCATCAAAAGCTCTGTTTCTTGGCAATATCACAGCATTGTCAGATTTCAAAAAGGCTTTACGGCGAAAGCACCACATTTGATTGTTTGAGGGTAGCACCTTCAATATTTTTCCATTACCATGAATTCATAAGCCATCACGGTTCACACAAAACACATTTCACAGCGAAAACAAATCAATTACCTGTTGAAGAACTTCTGCTGAAGGCTTCCCAAGTGTCCAACGAAGACAATCCATGGTTCTTTTGTTAGAAAAAGTCATGTATTATATCCATAAATCGCCGTTTGGTTGGCGCGTTAGAATGAGAAAATAGAGTCCATTGAAATGTGAAGAGAACTCGTTCAACTTATACCTATAAACTTTTCCAAGAACAATCAAACATAATTGCTAATGTATCCTTAGGAACACTTTAATGTATATGTTGTATAATATTTCAAACGGAATCAAAACTGGGCGATAAGAAAGGAAAAAACCACAGAGCGCGCCAGCCGGGAGCGCGCATTTTCTTGTAAGGACATCTGTGGGGACACTTCCTTATTCGTCTTCTTCTCTGCTCTAAAAGCAGCTAAGAAGAATCAGAACTCTTTCTCAAGACTGTTGACATCCAGAGGAAGTGATAGGTACTGCATTCATATGCCCTTATATGGGCATTTTCATAAGGGAGGGGTTCCAAATGAGCAATGTGTCAAAACCACTTTTTCCAGGACAGAAATTCCTCGGGTTTTCGCCTGCCATATCCGTTCTGTTATACTCACAGACAAAATGTTAACACTTTTAGCAAATTCAGGGTGTTTCCTATCCAATGGTACTAACTATGTGCATATCCTATTTTCTGGGCCTGAATGGGAGGCATTTTACTTTGGGCACGCCAGGCTCTCCAAAACGGTCACCTCGTGCTCTACTCCCTAAGAAGTTAACAAACTATAGTTTGGCAAGTCGGTCAGGACATCTACTTTGTGCATGACACAAGTCATTTTTCCAACAATTGTTTACAGACAGATTATTTCACTTATAATTCACTGTGTCGCAATTCCAGTGGGTCAGATGTTTACATACACTAAGTTGACTGTGCCTTCAAACAGCTTGGAAAATTCCAGAAAATTATGTCATGGCTTTAGAAGCTTCTGATAGGCTAATTGACATCATTTGAGTCAATTGGAGGTGTACCTGTGGATGTATTTCAAGGCCTACCTTCAAACTCAGTGCCTCTTTGCTTGAAATCATGGGAAAATCAAAAGAAATCAGCCAAGACCTCAGAAAATTGTAGACCTCCACAAGTCTGGTTCATCCTTGGAAGGAATTTCCAAACACCTGAAGGTACCACGTTCATCTGTACAAACAATAGTACGCTAGTATAAACACCATGGGACCACGAAGCCATCACACCGCTCAGGAAGGAGATGCGTTCTGTCTCCTAGAGATGAACGTACTTTGGTGTGAAAAGTGAAAATCAATCCCAGAACAACAGCATTGTGGACATTGTGAAAATACTGGAGGAAACAGGTACAAAAGTATCTATATCCACAGTAACCTGAAAGGCCGCTCAGCAAGGAAGAAGCCAATGCTCCAAAACCGCCATAAAAAAAGCCAGACTACGGTTTGCAACTGCACATGGGGACAAAGATTGTACTTTTTGGAGAAATGTCCTCTGGTCTGATTAAACAAAAATAGAATAGTTTGGCCATAATGACCATCGTTATGTTTGGAGGAAAAAGGTGGAGGCTTGCAAGCTGAAGAACACCATCCCGACCGTGAAGCACGGGGGTGGCAGCATCATGTTGTGGGGGTGCTTTGCTGCAGGAGGGACTGGTGCACTTCACAAAATAGATGGCATCATGAGGGAGGAAAATTATAGCAACATCTCAAGACATCACTCAGGAATGGTCGATATAGAGGTCCTGGAGGGCAGGCAGTTCGACCCCAGTGATGTACTGGGCTGTCAGCACCACCCTCTGTAGCGTCATGCGATTGAGGGCGGTGCTGTTGCCATTCCGAGCAGTGATGCAGCCAGTCAAGATGCTCTCCATAGTACAGCTGTAGAAACTTTTTCAGGATTTGAGGGCCCATGACAAACGTTTTCAACCTCCTGACTGTGCGTGTGTGTTTGGACCAGTGTGTGTGTGTGTGTGTGTGTGTGTGTGTGTGGTTGGACCATTGTGTGTGTGTGGGTGTGTGTGTGCGCTCTCCGACCTCAGTTTATTATACCATATGAGTCTATTAATGACTTTGTGGACAGGCATGAAATAGAACAAACATTTTCACCTTCTGGGTCTCCCATTGGGAATGGATTGTGAAACAAAGCCAGCCACATGGCCCTTTGTTTACAGCCACAACACAAGGACAAGAAGGAGAGGTGTGACATGGACAAGCTCGGGGAGAAACGAGAGGCAGTCTATGAGAACCATAAACATTGATCGACCCGTCTGTGTGTGTGTGCGGCAGGGCAGGAATCTAAATGCATTGGCTGGTGGACCCACTTAGAGTTAGAACCACTTCTGTAGAGCGCTGTGGGGTTGAGAGGGATCATACTGCGCAATTCCAATTCCATTTTGAACCAGGGCTAAAAAAATCAATCCTAATGCCTTTCCACCACACAGGACTTCATCTGGAATTAGAGGGAGGGGAAAGCAAATTGGACTGGAGATAAAAAATTGATCTGATATTGAAATGAACCAAAATAAATGATTGCCTCCCTGACGTTTTGTTTAGTCTGCTAGTATTGCACTGCCTGGCGTCCCTGAAAGACATTTCAGAACATGTATAATACATGCACCAAGGACTGCAGAGTCTGAAACTGTCTGGGTGAAGGGTTGGTGGGGTTGCTGGAGTATAGACATCAGGCAAGAGGGAGATAGACATTCAGTGGTTTAGGAAACGGCTAATAATGGTGGTGCAGGGACACACAAGGGGGAAGTGTGTGTGTCTGTGTATTGACAGGACCCCAGGTGAACGTGCACACACACACACACACACACACACAATGGAAAATGCCCATTAGGTATTGGTTCGCCACTAAGTTTGGTGTGTCAGACCACTACGTTCCTCTCTCTCTCTACCTCAGCCCCATCCTCCCTTCCCTGTCATTCTCTCTACCTCAGCCCCATCCCTCCTTCCCTGTCATTCTCTCTACCTCAGCCCCATCTCTCCTTCCCTGTCATTCTCTCTACCTCAGCCCCATCCCTCCTTCCCTGTCATTCTCTCTACCTCAGCCCCATCCCCCCTTCCCTGTCATTCTCTCTACCTCAGCCCCATCCCTCCTTCCCTGTCATTCTCTCTACCTCAGCCCCATCCTTCCTTCCCTGTCATTCTCTCTACCTCAGCCCCATCTCTCCTTCCTCGTCATTCTCTCTACCTCAGCCCCATCCCTCCTTCCCTGTCATTCTCTCTACCTCAGCCCCATCTCTCCTTCCCTGTCAATCTCTCTACCTCAGCCCCATCTCTCCTTCCTCGTCATTCTCTCTACCTCAGCCCCATCCCTCCTTCCCTGTCATTCTCTCTACCTCAGCCCCATCTCTCCTTCCTCGTCATTCTCTCTACCTCAGCCCCATCCCTCCTTCCCTGTCATTCTCTCTACCTCAGCCCCATCCCTCCTTCCTCGTCATTCTCTCTACCTCAGCCCCATCCCTCCTTCCCTGTCAATCTCTCTACCTCAGCCCCATCTCTCCTTCCTCGTCATTCTCTCTACCTCAGCCCCATCCCTCCTTCCCTGTCATTCTCTCTACCTCAGCCCCATCTCTCCTTCCTCGTCATTCTCTCTACCTCAGCCCCATCCCTCCTTCCCTGTCATTCTCTCTACCTCAGCCCCATCCCTCCTTCCTCGTCATTCTCTCTACCTCAGCCCCATCCCTCCTTCCCTGTCATTCTCTCTACCTCAGCCCCATCCCCCCTTCCCTGTCATTCTCTCTACCTCAGCCCCATCCCTCCTTCCTCGTCATTCTCTCTACCTCAGCCCCATCCCTCCTTCCCTGTCATTCTCTCTACCTCAGCCCCATCTCTCCTTCCCTGTCATTCTCTCTACCTCAGCCCCATCCCTCCTTCCCTGTCATTCTCTCTACCTCAGCCCCATCTCTCCTTCCCTGTCATTCTCTCTACCTCAGCCCCATCCCTCCTTCCCTGTCATTCTCTCTACCTCAGCCCCATCTCTCCTTCCTCGTCATTCTCTCTACCTCAGCCCCATCCCTCCTTCCTGTCATTCTCTCTACCTCAGCCCCATCTCTCCTTCCTCGTCATTCTCTCTACCTCAGCCCCATCCCCCTTCCCTGTCATTCTCTCTACCTCAGCCCCATCCCTCCTTCCTCGTCATTCTCTCTACCTCAGCCCCATCCCTCCTTCCCTGTCATTCTCTCTACCTCAGCCCCATCCCCCCTTCCCTGTCAATCTCTCTACCTCAGCCCCATCTCTCCTTCCTCGTCATTCTCTCTACCTCAGCCCCATCCCTCCTTCCCTGTCATTCTCTCTACCTCAGCCCCATCTCTCCTTCCTCGTCATTCTCTCTACCTCAGCCCCATCCCTCCTTCCCTGTCATTCTCTCTACCTCAGCCCCATCCCTCCTTCCTCGTCATTCTCTCTACCTCAGCCCCATCCCTCCTTCCCTGTCATTCTCTCTACCTCAGCCCCATCCCCCCTTCCCTGTCATTCTCTCTACCTCAGCCCCATCCCTCCTTCCTCGTCATTCTCTCTACCTCAGCCCCATCCCTCCTTCCCTGTCATTCTCTCTACCTCAGCCCCATCTCTCCTTCCCTGTCATTCTCTCTACCTCAGCCCCATCCCTCCTTCCCTGTCATTCTCTCTACCTCAGCCCCATCTCTCCTTCCCTGTCATTCTCTCTACCTCAGCCCCATCCCTCCTTCCCTGTCATTCTCTCTACCTCAGCCCCATCTCTCCTTCCTCGTCATTCTCTCTACCTCAGCCCCATCCCTCCTTCCCTGTCATTCTCTCTACCTCAGCCCCATCTCTCCTTCCTCGTCATTCTCTCTACCTCAGCCCCATCCCCCCTTCCCTGTCATTCTCTCTACCTCAGCCCCATCCCTCCTTCCTCGTCATTCTCTCTACCTCAGCCCCATCCCTCCTTCCCTGTCATTCTCTCTACCTCAGCCCCATCTCTCCTTCCCTGTCATTCTCTCTACCTCAGCCCCATCCCTCCTTCCTGTCATTCTCTCTACCTCAGCCCCATCTCTCCTTCCCTGTCATTCTCTCTACCTCAGCCCCATCCCTCCTTCCCTGTCATTCTCTCTACCTCAGCCCCATCTCTCCTTCCCTGTCATTCTCTCTACCTCAGCCCCATCCCTCCTTCCCTGTCATTCTCTCTACCTCAGCCCCATCTCTCCTTCCCTGTCATTCTCTCTACCTCAGCCCCATCCCCCCTTCCATGTCATTCTCTCTACCTCAGCCCCATCCCTCCTTCCCTGTCATTCTCTCTACCTCAGCCCCATCTCTCCTTCCCTGTCATTCTCTCTACCTCAGCCCCATCCCCCCTTCCATGTCATTCTCTCTACCTCAGCCCCATCTCTCCTTCCCTGTCATTCTCTCTACCTCAGCCCCATCTCTCCTTCCTCGTCATTCTCTCTACCTCTGCCCCATCCCTCCTTCCCTGTCATTCTCTCTACCTCAGCCCCATCTCTCCTTCCCCGTCATTCTCTCTACCTCTGCCCCATCCCTTGCTCTTGGACTCAAGCCAAGAAGGGAAATCCATGAAACATGAAGAATGTGATCAGCGCCGGAGCTGCACAACTGCTTACAAAACTTTTCCTCCCAAACAAAGTTACGCTGGAAAGCCAGGCTGTCCTGAACCGAGAGGAGTTAGTTGCATGCTATTAGGACCGGCCCCAAAATAAGCTTTCTATCTGCCATTGGAAACAAGGTTCAGACTGAGGATATTTGAGCAGTCTTTTCAGAAAGGGGAGGAAAGGGAGAGAGGGAAAAGAGAGGGAAAAGAGAGGGATTGTCTGCTGCAGGAGACTCCGAGTGCTATCGTGGCACATCACATGATCCCGCTACGGCCACCTCCGATTGGTCAGGAAGCAGAGCAAATGTATCCGCCATGTAAGGAGGGCTGAGAGCGACACTCTCTCTCCCTCTCGCCCTCCTCTCTCTCCCACTCTCTTGTTCCTATCTTAAAATGGCGGCCGTCGAAAGTGCGCCAAAAAAACAGGCAAACCTGCAGCTCTTTCTTTTAAAGGCTTCTTTTCATTTTTTGTAAGTGTTTTTTATTTTTTATCGAGCAACTGTCAAGGCGAGAGAGCGGGAGAGGGTTTGAGTAGAAACAGATGAAAAAAGCTTGTTTTTTCACTCGGCACTGGGCTGGCTGGTACTGACAGTTGAGGGAAGGTTTGAAAGTGGGCCAAGAAAAAACATTAACTGTGCAGTGTCTACGAGCACTAGCCCAGAGAAGCCCTGTGCTTTTGACTGGCAGAGTGATACGTGAACACACACGGCGGAACAAAATAAACTACCTTACCACTGTTTTCCACAATGCCACAGTGAGTTCACACACTCACAACGTGTACACAAACACACACACCAAAATCCTAACCTCTGGTGGCTCAGTGCAGTTCAATGCCGCATGCATGAATATGACAAATATTTGCCTGGAGGCTAAAGTTTGAGTGGAGCTGAGAGATTGGTCTGATGCCAGTGCGGTACGGGGAGAGTGTACGCTGCCTGCCTACCCACTGCCACCCCAGGAACACCAGTCACTGCCAGGCAGGCCACTAAACTGGGAGTAATCTACTGGGACTGGAGGGAGCACCTATGATGTTGCTAATGCTAACAAACCAACCCTCCACTGTGTATAGACACACTGTATAAACACTCTAACGTCTGGTGAACAGATAGCAACCATTTAGTGACCTACAATGGGATTATATTCCACTTCTAGAATGACAGCAGTTGCGGTCCATGCTCTGAGAGAAAGGGACAATGACAAACATGAGACATAATGCTTTCAAATGTTCTGGTGTCAATTAGCATGAAAATGTACTAGATATTCGAGACACTTAACTACACACCAGATGCGAAATACACGATGCACCGCTTCAGAACAACTGAATAGTTAGTTATCTTTTCTTTCTAAACTGACATCCAAATATAGCACATGCACAATCATTAAAATAACTCCACCGCAAATGGTGGTGTCAGGCCATCAATCACAGTGTGGCTGACATCATCAGCGGGGGGATATAAAGGACGACAAGTCTCATATGGTCAACATACTCATTCTAATAATAACATGACACTGCATGGGAGGGAGGGGAGAAACCACAATGTTAACATTATGGCTGACCTAGCATGACTTTTAATTGGATTTTAAACCCTACTGTGCACGGTGCTACCACCATTACATACTAGATGGTGCAACTAGGTTTGCAAAATTATGGTCGATTTCCCCAAATTCCAACAATTCCAGAAATCCCAGATGGAAGATTCCTGGAATAGGATGGAATAAGCAGGAATTCAGGGAATGTTCCAACCAGGATTCATGGAATTCTGGGAAAGTTACCAGAATGTTGCTACCCAAGTACTTCTACTTTAGTAAGCAGAGACAGAAGGGGTGTCCACCACTGAGCTCAGAACATCAGATCTCCAGAAGGTGTGGACTTAATACCTACAAGCTGCTCTTGTAGGAATGGAAGGAACCCAATAACTCCCTACTGGCTAGTTGTCTCACGAGTTGGGAAACATCAGATCTGCAGTAGAAAGAGACACTGGGCATAAGTCCACTGTCACTTCCAATGAGGATTTAGTTCATGGGGCTTTGTTAACATTTACTACCCCTGAGCCCAATGCAGCCTGTCCACCCAGCTTGGTGTGGTAGAGGTGGAATTCATGTGACTGACCAGTACATCTAGACTGGTCACTCAGTACCCGGTCATTGGTCAGCCAGGGCAATCATATCAGTGTCTGGACCTTGGGCGATGTCAGCCCTTTGTTATGTTTGTGTTGTCGGGCCGGGCCCTAAGGCGGCCTGCGTGGAAGCTAGGGAGGCTAATCGCATCAGGGCCGCTAGCTTCTGCTGGCTTGGCCAGGCAGCATCAGTGAATCATATGAAAGAGGATCACGGTGGAATGTTCTGTTCTTTTCCCCAGAGTGCCCAGTCGGACGGGCTGGCCCAGCTGACCATAAGGCAGTACGGCCACAGGGCCCAGAGTCAAACAGACTCTGGGCTCAGCTAGCAGCCTGAGGACAGGGGAGAGGGGACCGCTGCTAGGAGCTGGGGCTGTGGTGCTGGGATGGGGTGCACTTTGGGATGTTTGGGGGGAGGTGAAACAAGGCAGTCTGACACCCAGTGCACTAGTATGGAGAAGGAAAAAAAAATCAATTCAATTGAACCTTTATTTAACCTTTATTTAACCTTTATTTAACCTTTATTTAACCAGGCAAGTCAATTAAGAACAAATTCTTATTTACAATGACGGCCTACCCCAGCCAAACCCTAATCCGGACGACGCTGGGACAATTGTGCGCCACCCTATGGGACTCCCAATCACGGCCGGATGTGATACAGCCTGGATGGGGTCAAAGATGGGGTCAAACTCTGGTGGTTATTTTGTAAACTGCTCCCTATGACCTCCACTTTTGGAAGAAAACAGGTTGAGTAAAAACAAACATACATTTCTACATTTCTGCCGAACTGGGAGAAAAGTGGGAAGGGGTGGCATTCAGGGCACGAGAATGTAGCTCCCTGGATCGCTCTGGTCAGCAAGACTCCCACTCTCTCACACAGTGTCATCTCTCCCTGGGCAGGCAGACAGAACGAGCAGCAGCAGCAGCCACAGATAGGGAATCTCTCTCTCCCTCTTCACCCTAAGAACCGTCTCTCTGGTCCCTCTCCTCAGTAGATATGGAATCCTCCCGGGCATGACTGACAACCTCCACAGCCTGGTACAAGGAGCATGACTGATAACCTCCACAGCCTCGTTCAAGGAGCATGACTGATAACCTCCACAGCCTGGTACAAGGAGCATGACTGATAACCTCCACAGCCTGGTACAAGGAGCATGACTGATAACCTCCACAGCCTGGTACAAGGAGCATGACTGATAACCTCCACAGCCTGGTACAAGGAGCATGACTGATAACCTCCACAGCCTGGTACAAGGAGCATGACTGATAACCTCTACAGCCTGGTACAAGGAGCATGACTGATAACCTCTACAGCCTGGTACAAGGAGCCCTGACTTAATCTATTCCATCTCTCAAATGAATATTATTATCCTCTGCTCCTAATGTGCAGTGGCACGATAATGACCCAAAACAATTGCTGTTTCTCACATCCATATTTAATGGCGACAGCTGAACAAATTACATATTTATGGTTTATAAGGGGGTAATGCCATCCGGATTCATTAGGCATGCAGGCAGGTACAGGGGTCCCATCTGTACTGGCATCTGTACGGCGGGGGGGGTCTGGCGCAGGCGGGCCAGGGTTGTACCCGCGCTCCGGAGACGCCTGCCTCTATGTGCTTGTCCAACACTTACATACACGCGCAAGACACGAGTCACACAACACTGCCATGCAACTCTGTGTGACATCACTGTAATGACATAAGGCTTGCTGTAGACGGTGGGTCTACAGCAAGTCCCTGTTGAGAGGCTAAAAGGTGCCACCCTAGTTAGAGCAACTCAGACATAAGGTTCACTCACTGTTTGGTACTTGCACGAATGATCTTAGAGTGTCAGCTTAGTGACACAAAGACAGTATACTTAACACCACCAGCTGAGGAGACCCCAGGTCCTGTATTCTGGATTAGAGAAGGCTACAGTAAGATACCAAGCCTGTGGGGAACAGCCAGTACAGGGATAATCGGGGTTAATTCTGGTAAACCTAACCTTCAGATGACGGGGGGTGTGGATGGGGAGGGAGTGAGATCAGGGAGGTCTACTCAGTATTCAGAGTGGATTGGTAGCTCCCCCTGCCACCCATCTCATTAAACCATGTACTCTGGAGTTTTCCTCTAATTTTCAACTTAATTAAGATTCCAATTAAGGGAGAGCTGGCCTTAAGAACCTAAGAATCAGACGTTGTAAATCATAAATGAAAATAATCCACCATAGGAACGGGTCGAGACAATTCTCTATCGTTTTGGGTCGTAGTTATCTCTGCATCATGAAAAGTTTGGCCATATTTGCTTGACCATCTTTTTCTATGGACCAGACACTGCTGTCTTCAGTCTTAAGCCGATTCCCATGTTTCCCTTTAAGCTTAAGTATAATGGCGAGCTCTCTTAATCCCTCATTGCGATGTTGTGACAGCCTTGTACCATACTATTATCCTAAGCATACCCCATTTAGCTGCTCGGTCCACACAAGAACCCCAACCTATGTAGGCTGATAGTTGCGCTCGACAATATGCATTGACACTGAATACTGTACCCAGAGACAACTCAGCAAATCGTCCAAATGTTTATGTACAACTGACAAAGTCTATGACAGCTTATACAGAGTGTGAGTCAAGTTCAAAGCCTCTCCCAAGTCTGCCGCTCTTAGCCAGGTCTTTGCATAGTATTGGTGAGGAATCTTGTCAGTACTGTACATCGTCTGACTGACCAGAGTCTTTCGTCTCCTTAGCCATCGCGGATTTGAAGGCCTGGGACCGAAATACTTTGGAAGATTCGTGGGGTAGAAGGGAGGACCAGCTGCTCTCCCTTGTAAAGTACTTACAGCGCAAGGGGAACGACTTGTTCCGGCACGCTAACAACCTTAGCGAGGATAAGGCTGCTGATCCGCCAACGTTAGGCCCATTATTGTAGGAGGGGATTTGGGGGCAGCTTTTCCTGTCTGGGGGCCCTGCAAACCGAACACAGCGGTTGGGCTCCTTTTTTTGAGCTGCCATCAGGTGGAAAATAACGCCAAAAGAGCACGCAAGGAGAGGAGTAAAGGCAAATGGGATTGGAGAGGTTTTTGGGGGAGGACCGCATGGGCTGTGTTGTTTCCGACTAGTGGGGAGAGAGGGGAGAGAGGCAGGAGGGCCAGTGAGTTTCCAGCAGGCAGGCTGGGTGGGTGGGTACGGGAGGGAGGTAGGAAAGGAGGAGGTTTTGCACTGCCATGGCGACAGGAGAGGAGGTGTGTGGTAAGAAGAGACTACATCCTCCAAACCAGCTGCACGAGGGGAAAACTGGGAGTAAACCACAGCTTGTGTACGACACATTGCTACCTCTCTCTCTCAAGAGCACACAATAGAACAGCCTAATTCAAACCATACAAAACTCTGCCACGTTTTCTCTGCTCCCCGTCCAATTTGAAGTGGAGCCATGTGACATTACGCTATGGTCCAAACTATCTTTTCATATCGGAATGCAAATCCATGTAAGAGAAGCCATGTCTAATTTTATGAAAATATGAATATGGGCTAAACACAAATCAATACACAAGTACTAAAAGAAGAAAACAAAACATTTATGAACAGTGCCTAAACTTAGCCATGTTAAAAAAAAATAACCATGCCATTTTCTATTAGGTCTAGAAAACCTAATATCTATATATTACCGCATAACGTCAGGGCATTAGCCATTCACTAAATCAATGGGTTCATCTGGTGCATAATGTGTTGCATCATAAGACTACAGAGCAGAGGGAGGGAGGGAGGGAGGGAGGGATGAGAGAGAGAGAAAGAAAGAGAGGGACTGTGCCCTCTCTGGGCTCGGGGCCTGGATGCTGTCCTCATTAAGATTCCAGCGGTGCGTTGACTCAGCCCATTTTGGTAATGGATAGCCCCGGCCACCTAAAGATGTAAATTGCAATTTTTCAACTCCATCCTCCTACATTATATATATATATATATATATATATATATATATATATATATATATATATATATATATATATATATATCATCCTGAGCACTCACAAAGCAGGGGAACACTACAAGGTCATTCTCAAATTTTGGGGATGCCTTGGATTGGAAGAGGGGTTTTAATGGGAGTGCTGAGGACAGAGGGTGAGTTGCAGCATAAGAGACGGGACAGCTAGCGGGCCAGCCTGGCAGGCAGCACAAATCTATAGCTCATTTCTGATGGGGCTCCAGTCATTTTCACTCCCATCAACTAGATGGGTATTGACTTATTTTGGGGAGGAGAGGTGATAGGGGGTGGAGGTAATGCTTTCCTCAGAGAGGGAGACGTTGGCAAACCTGGAAGAGGTTGATGTTATTTTACCTGACATGCTGTTAGACCAAATGGAAGACAGTTAATCCTGTCAAGAGACATTGACCGTTTCAAAACTGCATGTGCGTCTACCTTGCCAGTTTGTGCAGGTGGCACAGCAGGTTGGTGTAGGACACAGTGGGTGAAGTTGGGACACGGGGCACAATCCCAAGGCCAAGCTCAGTTTCCAGGTTTAACCCATCTGGGGCCACGGCCCTCCAGTTGGCCCTGTAAGCCTTGCCTCCCCAGCCACCACCCTGCAGCTCTGCCAAACTTCACTTTATCCTACGGACAAGTCACACAACGCAGTGGCTCCTCTCCTCTGCCTCTCCCCTCCCCACCCCTCCCAAATCCGCCCTCTCTCAACATTCAACAGGACCGATTGGTCCACACAGTCAGCTGACCCTCTATTAGTCACATGACCGCCAGACCATATCATTGGAAGCTAATATGAGGGGGCCAAGGCCAATCAGTGACAACGGGGAGGGTAGGAAAGAGGGAGGGAGGCTAGGGCTTTGTGTCGGTTTATCCAAGTGTGAGCGAGGTCACAGCGCCACACCACCAGCACAATCACTACACTTCTCTCCTTCTCTACCAGAGCCAGGTTTTGGTGGCAGGAGGTTGGTAGGTGGTGACAATGATGTCACTCTAACAAGATGAGGAATCCCTTGTCCATCCTTTGGGTGAAGGGGAGCGTCCACCTCCACTCTGTCTTTCTTCCTCCTGTCATGTCCGCAGACGTGAGTCAAAGGGGAGGGGGGCCAAGCACTGAGGCTAATAGTTTTAAATCAGACAGGATTTCTGGATTATGGCTGGATTTCCTTCTTAATCTTACTGGTGTGCTTTAAGACGGGAAACGAGAGTTAGGAGGGAAGCACCTCTGCCAACCTCCAGCTCTACCAAACAAAGAGAATAACATAAGGCTCCCTCTTGTGCTGTACCTTATCAAACAACAGTTGTTTCACTCCACCACACTAGGTTACAGTCAACTCAAAACCACCAGTATGAAACATTAGGTTTCCCCGACAGCAACCACCAAGAGTTCGACCACAACCTCTAAAACAAAAAGATATCAAAATAATAGCTTAACGAACGGCGAATCCTCCATCGTTTGATGCCACACTTTGCTGATTGCCGACAAATGTGTGCGTTTAGGTTAAGTACCGTAAGCAGTTTCCCAACATCAAATTGATGGCCGGCAAAGACTTAGCTGCTATTTATTGCATCTGGACTCCAGTAATCCATTCCATGTTTCCTGGGAGTGTCATGCAGCTGAAGGTCTGGTGTGACGGCGAGATGTTGCAGAGCTCCTATGGGGTAATGGTGAGCTTCACTTCCACCTCCCTGTTTAGACACACTATCCTGACCTGACCTGACCAAAGCATCTTTCCAGGAACATCTTTTCCTGGTTCCTGCTGGGCCCTCTTGTGCAGAGAGGTCAGACGGTTTGCCAAGTGATGTCATCGGGTGAAAGCCTTAACGCTGCTGGAAAGTCCTAAGCCAAGGTTCATGTGTAGACAGTCTGTGATGGAATTCATCACAAGTTCATGAACTTATCAATAGTTTACACAGGTAGGGACAAGGACAATCTCACACAGTACTCTAACTGACAATGTTACTCGGATAGCTGAGCCTGATACTGATGAGTGAGGAAGTGAGGGAGTAGTCGGGTCCAGGGCCAGGCTGACTTGTGGAGTAGAGCAGGGGATCCTAAACGGTTTCCCCTTCCAGCATTGAGAAACATCCTGCGCTTCACCTCTATTTCTATAGGCACAAGCACTGTTCTTGACACAAACTGTTTGCAGGTGTAAAGCTTATTTCCTGCAATTCTATACATTTTGGCATGTCTAAAGTGTTTTCATGTGATATTTGAGTGACAAAAAATTACAACAAAATCTAGAGGCTAAAAAAAACTAGCTAAAAAACATTAGCTGACATGGGCTAGTTGATCTGGACATTTCTGACAAGTTATAAATATCTCTCTAAGGTTTACAATGACTGACATGACAAGAGAAACTGATGATGCACTACCCAATTTAGAAACTGCAAATTGTGCATTCTACTATTACAACTTCCAAGAGAAAGAATAAAGCCGGAATGAGTTCCTTAAAACAAATGAACTTTTTGTTTGTTTGGGGGAGGGGGGACCACTGTGCCCCCTTCCCCCCTGCCTCCCCGGGAGTGCGCCCCACAGTTTTGGAACCACTGATGTACAGTACAGTACATATGTGGCTGGTCAGGGCCGTGTCTGGGCCCATGGTGTGGGCTATAGGCTGGGTGCACCACGCCTCAGATGATCCCCTTCATCTGGGGGAAATCCGATCCCACAGATCAGAATCAAGAGAGCACAAACAGTCTGTCAAAGAGCAGCTAGCAGTCACAGCCCCAGCAGATCTCCTCTCCCCTCTCCCCCTTCCTGCTCTCTCACGTCCATCTGGCTACAAGCAGCAAAAGCCACCTGTTGGATTACATAATGTGTGAGCCCTACAGTCTCCCTGTAGTATGTGTGTGTTTGTAATGACTCAAGATGGGGACGTTAGTTTTACTTTGTAGGTAAGCCCTCTGTGCCTTGCTGACGGTTGGGACTCCTCTGTGACACTAATGGCATCCATCTCTCTCTTTTCACGCTCTTTCTCCCTCACGCTCTTTTCCCATTCATATTGATTGACGGGTAAGGGCGGCTAGATGTTGCTCCTCTCCCCCCTTCATTCCATGTTGCATTTGTGAGCGGGAGTGAATGCCTGGTATGTTCACAAGATGTTATTGATTCTTCATTCAGGGCTACATGGTGGCCAGGGAGATTTCTCAGCCCTTCTCCTGCTTTGGGCCCACCCCATCCCCTCCTCCGCTCCTCATCCCTCCTTCCCTCCCTACTGCCATGCATCCTGGCAGCCTCCTCCTTTAATATCTATCTTAAGAGTTGACAATGTTTGGGGCAATTAAAGAAATCGATACAGGCCTGAGAGGAGCCTCTTAACCACAGTAATAGCTCTCACTGAATAATAAATAACGCGCTGGCCCAAACCACCGCGGAAACAGACTCACAGCTGCAGTACGCAGAGCTATACGCTAAGAGCCAAGTGCCTGAATATTCCAGCTCTTAGGAATCATAGGGAGGGAGGATAAGGAGGATAAGGAGGAGAGGAGAAGGCCAGAGAAACCTCCCTGGCCACCATGACTCCGTGCTGAATGAAGGAGGCGTTGTCTGTTCTCCCCTATTAAAATGTAGAGGGACCAGGATAAACCCCAGTCTGTGTTAATGGGGAGGAATAGGCGGAGGGGCGAGGCAAGGGGAGCGAGGGGGACTCTGATTTCAGACTGCACAACCACCGTCTAACTATCCAGCCAGAGTGCATATGAGGTTAATGAGAGTCTATTGACTGATCGTCCTGAGTGAGCACCTCGACACACACACACACACCTCGGTCTGGACCATCTCCACACAAGGTTAAGCAACATAGGAATACACAAACGGGACAGTACACAGTACTGTACTTATTGACTATGGTCAGCATTCAAACATTGGGGCAAAAGTGTCAACAGCTGGCAGGATACTGAAGGAAGTCGATCACAATGCTTTTCCTACTGTGCAGTATGTGTGTGACACACTGACCGTGAAGCAGTGCATACAGAGGGAGAAGAACACGTCTACTGGTGAGTGTGGAGCTCCGAGGCTGATCCTGGATCTGCCACTGTCATGGGGGACTGAGGTACCCCCTGCCCCCCTCTTGTTGCTGCCAAGGGAAATGACCCGACTCCTCTGTCTCCACTCAGCTGTTTCCCTCTCACACAACACAAGCCCCTGCTCTGCTCAAGCCCGGTCAGTATGTTTCCCTCTCACACAACACAAGCCCCTGCTCTGCTCAAGCCCGGTCAGTATGTTTCCCTCTCACACAACACAAGCCCCTGCTCTGCTCAAGCCCGGTCAGTATGTTTCCCTCTCACACAACACAAGCCCCTGCTCTGCTCAAGCCCGGTCAGTATGTTTCCCTCTCACACAACACAAGCCCCTGCTCTGCTCAAGCCCGGTCAGTATGTTTCCCTCTCACACAACACAAGCCCCTGCTCTGCTCAAGCCCGGTCAGTATGTTTCCCTCTCACACAACACAAGCCCCTGCTCTGCTCAAGCCCGGTCAGTATGGCTGCCGGCCCAGGGCTTGCTATCAAATCTACCACCGGTGCAGCTCTACTAGGAGCCAATTAGAACTCAATTTGAATACCTTTCCAAGACTTGGGTTCGTTGTTGTTCTCCAAGCCAAGCCTGACTCGTGAACGACGTTCGCGACAACCCCCTTCCCCCTACTTCCGCCCATGTTTTTGGCTCTCAGAACCGGCCTGAACAGCTCGAATGACAATGAAAACAAATCAGTCTGGAGAAAGACGTGGCGACAATGTGTAGTCTCCACATAGGAAATGTTCTCTGGTTGGCAGTGATGGCATCAACCTGACAAATCCTGGTTGGCCAGTTTAGTTTAAACCCCCCCGGGTCAGGGTCAGAGGGAGCCACCTGTTACCCTGCGACACACACACAGCTGCCACACCTCGTTCCCTCAGACGCATGTTGAACCGGATTGACCCCACAGAAGATTGCCCTGACCCCTGGGCTGACTCTGCCGGCCCCCTGATGATCTTTGCCTTTTAAGTGTGACTGGAGCCATAAAACAGGAAAACACATTTCCTTTGAGCTATTTGTAGCCTCACACACAGGCGGCGGGTCGATGCACTAACCTCGGGTTCTGGTTCAACCCCCTCGGGAGATTATTTACACTACCCTCGGGTTCAACCTCCTCTGGAGATTATTTACACTAACCTCGGGTTCTGGATCACCCCCTCGGTAGATTATTTACATTACCCTCTGCTTCTTTTTCAACCCCCTCAGGAGATTATTTACACTACCCTCTGGTTCTGGTTCAACCCCCTCAGGAGATTATTTACACTACCCTCTGGTTCTGGTTCAACCCCCTCGGTAGATTATTTACACTACCCTCTGGTTCTGGTTCAACCCCCTCAGGAGATTATTTACACTGCCCTCTGGTTCTGGTTCAACCCCCTCAGGAGATTATTTACACTACCCTCTGGTTCTGGTTCAACCCCCTCAGGAGATTATTTACACTGCCCTCTGGTTCTGGTTCAACCCCCTCAGGAGATTATTTACACTACCCTCTGGTTCTGGTTCAACCCCCTCAGGAGATTATTTACACTGCCCTCTGGTTCTGGTTCAACCCCCTCAGGAGATTATTTACACTACCCTCTGGTTCTGGTTCAACCCCCTCGGTAGATTATTTACACTGCCCTCTGGTTCTGGTTCAACCCCCTCAGGAGATTATTTACTATGCCCTCTGGTTCTGGTTCAACCCCCTCGGTAGATTATTTACACTACCCTCTGGTTCTGGTTCAACCCCCTCAGGAGATTATTTACTATGCCCTCTGGTTCTGGTTCAACCCCCTCAGGAGATTATTTACACTGCCCTCTGGTTCTGGTTCAACCCCCTCAGGAGATTATTTACACTACCCTCTGGTTCTGGTTCAACCCCCTCAGGAGATTATTTACACTACCCTCTGGTTCTGGTTCAACCCCCTCAGGAGATTATTTACACTGCCCTCTGGTTCTGGTTCAACCCCCTCAGGAGATTATTTACACTACCCTCTGGTTCTGGTTCAACCCCCTCAGGAGATTATTTACACTACCCTCTGGTTCTGGTTCAACCCCCTCAGGAGATTATTTACTATGCCCTCTGGTTCTGGTTCAACCCCCTCAGGAGATTATTTACTATGCCCTACTTCCTTCATGCAACCATTTCCAACTGGAGCAGGAAGCCAAACAACAGCTGACATTCCCCAGCAAATTTCATCCTAATTACTCTGACAGGGGCCAGATTTGAGATTGGAGCTCCTCCACCAGACGATGAGAGTAGGGAGTAGGGTGCACACTGGCCCAGCCCAGAGGAGATAAGAGTCTAGGGAGGGAGGGTTAGAGGAGGAGGAGAGATAGGTGGTCGATAGAGCTCTTTGACTGACAGGCCCACAGCTATTTTTACCCATCTCGATCCTGTCGGCTAAAATATACCCCTGGTGTCAGCCAACAGGGAGGACTTCCTTCCACGGTGGCAGCAGAACCCTGGCTCTCTTTTGCTGGGCAAACCCCGGGGGGAGAAAAAACACCCTCAATTTACTAAATAACAACTGAGTGGTTACCAACGACTCAAAATCACATTACATAGGTTTTTTTTAACCTTTATTTAACTAGGCAAGTCAGAGCTAGAGGAGTCCGTCCACAGTGAGAACAGGCTGTTGTTTATTTGATCTGGAAATAATCCCTGTAAGAGCTTTTGCACAACAAAAAAATTATTTATTTCAAACTTGCCTGGAACAGTGAACTGGCACTAAAGTAACCCCAGTTTGTATGACCCCTGACTTGTGTTATGAGTTGATGTACTGTACAATAGAAGTTCCTGGAATACAACATCCCATCGTGGGTCATTTCCTGTGCCTGGACAAACTAGAACAACTCATCTGCACACGAGGAGAGCAAATGGTCATAAAGGTTTGTTCTCAATGGTAGAACAATAGTCTGCTTCCAAGTTTCAAGTTTGAGTGTCACATGCACAAGTACAGTGTAATGCCTTTCTTGGCATTTATCTTTCATGAATAAAACAATGTTTGATATTCTACTGTAAACTCATTTGTTGCAGTGCTGTGATGCCAGGTTGGGTGTCCATGGCGTGGGTGAAGGGAGGCGGGAGCGGCTTGCCTGACACGAGGACCCGCTGAGTTATCTGGTCTGGAGACTAACCAGGCATGGGCTGTGGATGCCAGCAAATCTCCTGTTTACTTTTAAGCAACTTGCAGATTATAGCTGAACAAAGTCTACGGGCCCAGACCCAGACACAAATCCAGACCGGACAGACGGAAAGGGGGGAGAGCGAGCGCCCTGGTCCCAGGATAACAGACCAATCTGGAGCTCTTTCGTATTCCCCCTCTCTCCATCCATCCCTCCATCCCTCCCTCCCTCTACTCCTATTTCTGGAGTATCCCGTCAACGAGCAACAAACCAACAACATAGCTAATAAAAAATAACAGTGGAATGTGGAAACTGGGAAAGGGCTTAGAGGTTACGTTTAAGAAGTTGACTTCAAGACGTTCCTGGTGTCTGAATAGGAGACAATGTGAGTTAAAATAAGGGTCTGCTGCCTTTTCTCCTCCGTATATTTATTTTAGCCCTCCCTTGCATCAGAGGGGAGAGGCACCGTGCTCAGGCCTCCCAGGAAGAGGGGTCCAGCAGTGGGTCGGGGGCTGTGGAGACTTGGGAGGAGGAGGAGGGTGGATGTTGAACCAGGGTGTGTGGCTGCCTCTTCCTGTGTGGCTGTACTGTACATCCTCCACCAGCTCTGCCCTCGTTCCCCTGACTCTCCCCTTAAAGCCCACCCCCATATGTCTCTCTCTCTCTCTCTCTCTCTCTCTCATGATATTAGCAAGAGATTAAAGCATAATGCTACAGATGTGGGAGCAGCACTGATATTAGCTCGACTACACAGTACTAATCAGAGTTTGCTCCATTCAGAGTTCAAGTTCATTCAGGGGTGGATGGATGGAAGGAGAGAAGCCATTGAGTGGAAAGAGAGGGTAAGGTCAGGTCAGCAATGTAACTGGGGCAGGAGGGAGTTTTCAGGCCATGGAGGCTGGCTGGTACTAGGCAGGGCTGGCAGGCAGCAGGCCTGGTCAGCCACTTTATGTGCTGCTGGCTGCTCCCGTTAGATTACTGTTCCCCCAGGGGCTCTCTCTCACATCAAACAAACAACTGCACAACCCCCTCTTCCAAATCTAATCAAGAGGAGAAGTCAGGGCGTTACGGCAAAATCCACCGAAAGCAGAAAATAATAGAATCCCGCTATCTATGTCCATCCATCCACCCTGGCCCCTCTCTGAACTCTTTCATCAATCCAAGGATGAAGTTCACATGAGGGGTGAACTTTTCCACTAAACAGTGGAAACAAACAGGGGAGGGAGATGAGCTTAAACTTAGTCAAGGAAAATGTATTTCTCCAGGATAAACTTTTAAGAGCAGTTTGTAGAAACTGTGGAAGTCAGAAGAACCTGAGAGTATGTTAGTCCTGATATATTTGGGGAAAGGGAAGGGGGTGAATATTTAGAGGGGGGTCTGTCTGAGAAGAGGTGTGCTGAATGAGCGCTCTGGTAATTGCAGGCCTAAGATGGGGGGCTTTGGAGTTGGAATGGGGGACAAGAGAGAGAGAGTGAAGGGGGGCTGCGCGCCACTTGTGTTGCTGACTCTGGGCCGATTGTGCTGCTGGGAAACGGGCACAAAGGATCAGGAGGAGTCCACTTAATCCTGGCGGGGGCCAGACACTCCGAACAGGAGCGCACCACCACTCTCATTGATCTATTTTACCATTTCATTAGGAACGCCACTCCTTGGCCACCACGCTTTGTCTTACTAATCCCCAGAATCAAACGTGCGTGCAGGCAAGGCCCGTCAGAAGGAAGGGGGCACTTTGGCTGGAAAATCTTTGGGCAAATAAAATACCTCCCTGCCGCCACCATCCCCGCCTCACCCCCCAACATAAAAGACAAATAGATTTTGAGGGGAGGGGGAGATACACTTAAACGCCAGGATGGGCTTTGCACATTATTTATTTTTTTATAAGTGAAAGAAAAAAGCGAGGAGGAGGAGGAGGAGGAGGAGGAGGAGGAGAAAAGGCATTCTTTCTGTCTGAGGGAAAAAGCAGAGAGAAAAGGGCCCAGCAGGACTTATGACTGCTGGAAGCTTAAGAGTTGTTATCCTAGCAACTGGAGATAAAACCGTCTCCTGCTAGTCCGTGGGAGACCAGGGGCTGTGCTGGGCTGCGCTGTGCGAGAGAGCAGATCCCTAAAGCATTTCCTGGTGCAGAGGTTCTCCAGCTCCCTGACGCTGTGGCTCGGGGCGCTGCTCAGATAAAGGCTCCTTATTGCATCAGTTGAGGAGGTGAAACCGACCGCGGCGGTGCAAAGAGGCTGACGGGGGCACTCCGCCGAGGAGCCTGCGTTTCTTCCCCTTCGTAAACTATTTATTTATTCTTCGTGGTGCTTTTTTTTCTTTTGTTGCCCGATTCTTATTTCTACATCGATGTCTTTTTTCACTAAAATAGTATGTGGAAGAACCACTTGAAATTGAGGATTTGACACAACTGTTAAATGCTCTTATTAAATACAGCTTTGGTGGTAATGTAAATACTCAGATACTGTATGCATAGAGAGTGATTCATTAGAAAGCGTATGTGCGCAGCTTGTGCTCGCTACACAGATAGAGAGCTTCTTCACGCTGAAAAACGTGCTCCCTCCCACCTGACCCTCTCCCTCTCACCTGACCCTCTCCCTCCCACCTGACCCTCTCCCTCTCACTTGACCCTCTCCCTCCCACCTGACCCTCTCCCTCTCACCTGACCCGCTCCCTCCCACCTGACCCTCTCCCTCCCACCTGACCCTCTCCCTCCCACCTGACCCTCTCCCTCTCACCTGACCCTCTCCCTCTCACCTGACCCTCTCCCTCTCACCTGACCCTCTCCCTCCCACCTGACCCTCTCCCTCCCACCTGACCCTCTCCCTCTCACCTGACCCTCTCCCTCCCACTTGACCCTCTCCCTCCCACCTGACCCTCTCCCTCCCACTTGACCCTCTCCTCCCACCTGACCCTCTCCCTCCCACTCTGACCCTCTCCCTCCCACCTGACCCTCTCCCTCCCACCTGACCCTCTCCCTCCCACCTGACCCTCTCCCTCCCACCTGACCCTCTCCCTCCCACCTGACCCTCTCCCTCCCACTTGACCCTCTCCCTCCCACCTGACCCTCTCCCTCCCACCTGACCCTCTCCCTCCCACCTGACCCTCTCCCTCACACCTGACCCTCTCCCTCCCACCTGACCCTCTCCCTCCCACCTGACCCTCTCCCTCTCACCTGACCCTCTCCCTCTCACCTGACCCTCTCCCTCTCACCTGACCTCTCCCTCCCACCTGACCCTCTCCCTCTCACCTGACCCTCTCCCTCCCACCTGACCCTCTCCCTCCCACTTGACCCTCTCCCTCCCACCTGACCCTCTCCCTCCCACTTGACCCTCTCCCTCCCACCTGACCCTCTCCCTCCCACTTGACCCTCTCCCTCCCACCTGACCCTCTCCCTCCCACCTGACCCTCTCCCTCCCACCTGACCCTCTCCCTCCCACCTGACCCTCTCCCTCCCACCTGACCCTCTCCCTCCCACCTGACCCTCTCCCTCCCACTTGACCCTCTCCCTCCCACCTGACCCTCTCCCTCCCACTTGACCCTCTCCCTCCCACCTGACCCTCTCCCTCCCACCTGACCCTCTCTCCTCCCACCTGACCCTCTCCCTCTCACCTGACCCTCTCCCTCTCACCTGACCCTCTCCCTCCCACCTGACCCTCTCCCTCCCACCTGACCCTCTCCTCTCACCTGACCCTCTCCCTCCCACCTGACCCTCTCCCTCCCACTTGACCCTCTCCCTCCCACCTGACCCTCTCCCTCCCACTTGACCCTCTCCCTCCCACCTGACCCTCTCCCTCCCACTCTGACCCTCTCCCTCCCACCTGACCCTCTCCCTCCCACTTGACCCTCTCCCTCCCACCTGACCCTCTCCCTCCCACTTGACCCTCTCCCTCCCACCTGACCCTCTCCCTCCCACTTGACCCTCTCCCTCCCACCTGACCCTCTCCCTCCCACTTGACCCTCTCCCTCCCACCTGACCCTCTCCCTCCCACTTGACCCTCTCCCTCTCACCTGACCCTCTCCCTCTCACCTGACCCTCTCCCTCCCACCTGACCCTCTCCCTCCCACCTGACCCTCTCCCTCTCACCTGACCCTCTCCCTCCCACCTGACCCTCTCCCTCCCACTTGACCCTCTCCCTCCCACCTGACCCTCTCCCTCCCACTTGACCCTCTCCCTCCCACCTGACCCTCTCCCTCCCACTTGACCCTCTCCCTCTCACCTGACCCTCTCCCTCTCACCTGACCCTCTCCCTCCCACCTGACCCTCTCCCTCCCACCTGACCCTCTCCCTCTCACCTGACCCTCTCCCTCCCACCTGACCCTCTCCCTCCCACCTGACCCTCTCCCTCCCACCTGACCCTCTCCCTCCCACCTGACCCTCTCCCTCCCACCTGACCCTCTCCCTCCCACTTGACCCTCTCCCTCCCACCTGACCCTCTCCCTCCCTTGACCCTCTCCCTCCCACCTGACCCTCTCCCTCCCACTTGACCCTCTCCTCCCACCTGACCCTCTCCTCCCACTTGACCCTCTCCCTCCCACCTGACCCTCTCCCTCCCACTTGACCCTCTCCCTCCCACCTGACCCTCTCCCTCCCACTTGACCCTCTCCTCCCACCTGACCCTCTCCTCCCACTTGACCCTCTCCCTCCCACCTGACCCTCTCCCTCCCACTTGACCCTCTCCCTCCCACCTGACCCTCTCCTCCCACTTGACCCTCTCTCTGACTCTCCCTCTCACCTGACCCTCTCCCTCTCACCTGACCCGCTCCCTCTCACCTGACCCTCTCCCTCCCACCTGACCCTCTCCCTCCCACCTGACCCTCTCCCTCCCACCTGACCCTCTCCCTCCCACCTTACTTCTCCTTCCCAAACACTTTTTGGTTTTCTCACAGTGTACACATCTACTATAATCCCTCAACTACACTGTAAAAACCTCCTCTTAATCTCCACTACATACACTATATACGCAAAAGTATGTGGACACAACTTCAAATTAGTGGATTCGGTTATTTCAGCCACACCTGTTGCTGACAAGTGTATTAAATCGAGCACACAGCCATACAATCTCCATAGACAAACATTGGCAGTAGAATGGCCTTACTGAAGAGCTCAGTGACTTTCAACGTGGCACCGTCATAGGATCCACCTTTCTAACAAGTCAGTTCGTCAAATTTCTGCCCTGCTAGAGCTGCCCCGGTCAACTGTAAGTGCTGTTATTGTGAAGTGGAAACATATAGGAGCAACAACTGTAAAAAGATCCTGTGTGTAGCTGGTGTAGAGGAGTCAGGCGCAGGACAGCAGATATGAGTAATACACAAATTTACTCAAATGTTCACAAAATACATCTCAAAATACAGAGCCCAAAAATAACGGACCTATTACATACAAACAATCACTCACAAACCAACATGGGGGGGAACAGAGGGTTAAATAATGAACAAGTAATTGTGGGATTGAAACCAGGTGTGTAAAGCAATGGAAAATGAAAAATGGATCGGCGATGGCTAGAAAACCGGTGACGTCGACCGCCGAACAAGGAGAGGGACCGACTTCGGCGGAAGTCGTGACAACAACTGCTCAGCCGCGAAGTGGTAAGCCACACTAGCTCACAGAACAGGACCGCCAAGTGCTGAAGCGCGTAAAAATAGTCTGTCCTCAGTTGCAACACTCCCTACCGAGTTCCAAACTGCCTCTGGAAGCAGCGTCAGCACAATAACTGTTCGTCGGGAGCTTCATCAAATGGGTTTCCATGGCCGAGCAGCCGCACACAAGCCTAAGATCACCATGCGCAATGCCATAGTCAGCTGGAGTGGTGTAAAGCTCACCGCCATTGGACTCTGGGGCAGTGGAAACGTGTTCTCTGGAGTGATGAATCACGCTTTCACCATCTGGCAGTCCGACTGCCTAATCTGGGTTTGAAGGATGCCAGAAGAACGCTACCTTCTCCAATGCATAGTGCCAACTGTAAAGTTTGGTGAAGGAGGAATAATGGTCTGGTGCTGTTTTTCATGGTTCGGGCTAGAACCCTTAGTTCCAGTGAGGGGAAATGTTAACGCTACAGCATACAATGACATTCTTGATGATTCTGTGCTTCCAACTTTGTGGCAACAGTTTGGTGAAGGCCCTTTCCTGTTTCAGCATGACAATGCCCCCAAGCACAAAGCAAGGTCCATACAGAAATGGTTTGTCAAGATCAGTGCACAGAGCTCTTACCTCAACCCCAACACCTTTGGGATGAATTGGAACACCGACTACGAGCCAGGCCTAATCGCCCAACATAAGTGCCCGACCTCACTAACACTTGCGGCTGAATGGAAGCAAGTCCCCGCAGCAATGTTACAATATCTGCAGAAAGCCTTCCCAGAAGAGTGGAGGCTGTTATGGCAACAAAGTGGACCAACTCCATATTAATGCCCATGATTTTGAAATGTGATGTTCGACGAGCGTGTGTCAACATACTGTTGGTCATATAGTGTATACACTATATCCACATGCATGGAGCATATAATCCAACTAAACCCCCTTCACCCCCACCCCCAGGACAGTCTCAATCCCCTCTGTCCCCGTCTCCAAAAGCCTTGGTGTCCCCCGGGGATGTGTACTGTGTACATTTTCCTTGGTCAGGAACAGCCTCTCTGGGGGTCTATGGGAAAGCAAAGCTCTGCCACTGCAGCCTGCAGATTTATACCTCTAGTCCCTGTGGGGAGACTGCTAGCATTGCTGTAAATGTTACTGTTGCTGTTACTGTGGACGCATGCCCCGATGGCTGGCCCTTGATTTAGCCTGTCAGGCTGAGCAGGGCCGACATGCACGGTGAAGACAAGGCAGCTAGCAGTAGAGGCAGCAGCCCTGCTCCTTGCCTCCTTAATAATGGAAGTTGTGTATTAGCCCTGACAGTATCATTTATGGGCAAGACGCCGGGACGGTTGCTGGGGATGCTATCGTTTAAAAGCAATATGGAGGGGAATAATTTATGAGGCCCGGACACGAACCCCCTCGACCGCCACAATGCTGCACCGTGAAGGGCAGCGAAGGGCTCTACGAGTTCAACGCGGGGAGACGCTTGTCTGTGCGCGCACGTGCGTGTGAGAGAATATGTTCATACATATTCCATACCCCCACACACACACACACACACCTCTTTTATCCACTTAGTATAAAGAGATAACATTATGATATATGATTGTGATGAGCACAAGGAGTTGAAATCCAAATCCACCTTTGGAAGAGCAGAGAGTTATTTGTGCTGTGTGTTGTATGTTGCCATGGAGCCACAAACAGAGCCAGGCTGGACTGGGCCGGGTTAGTACAACTCACCAGCCAATGAAGTTTGCACACTCAGCATTCTCTGGCTGCATCTCAATAATCTAAAGTGGCCTCCTCTTCTACCCTCCTTTCCCTTTATTACCACAAGCAGGTGAAAGGATTGGAAAGGCTTTCACTATAAATTTACTGCAAATTCATCCCCATTTGATTTACCTGTTAGGCCACATCCTAACAGAGATCATGGAGTTTAGAAAATAAAAGGAAGTCTTTACACTATTGAGTTGCAGCTGTAGGTCTGTCTGCGCTCAGTCACGCTGCCTCTGTATGAGTCTGCTGCGTACTCCCATTCCTCTCATCAAAGCCCCTCTTCCTCCAACTACACTGCTCTCTCACTCGCCGCCATACTGTTGTTCCTTGCCGTTGTGGAAGACGTGGAATGAGACATCACATGAATAAATAAACACGCTGCTCTCTAACAAACAGCAAGCTGGTGGGCTGGAGACACATTCTTAGCACAGTGTGTGTGTCTAGGTTTGGTTGTGTGGAGATTGAAGGGGGACATTTAGAAAGCATAACACAAGGGCTGTTGGTTGAAAGTGAAAAAAGTTGAAGGGGGTGGCGGGGAGTTGAGGAGGTTTGGTTCGGTCTGGGTTCAGCATTCCTTTTTGAAATCTGTTTTGTTTTTTTGCATTTCAGTTGAGCGGCTTTTTCATTGTTTGCTGGCGGCGGCTCGTCATTTGTTTGAGCGGATGTCGCGATTATGATTATTAAAAACGCCTTCTGTGGGAGGGGCGGCGACCATCTCATCCGCAATATGTGTGCGGCATCTGTTAATGGTTAATGTCACCCGGCCGGTAACGTAGCAGGCATAAAAGCAGTGTTTCTTTCTGAGAAAAAGACTGATGCTGTTTGTGCCCCCTTATACCCCACCCCTTCTCAGTATTTGAGTCAGTAAGCTACCTTTTGTTTTACATTGATGTAGTTCTGTCCTTGAGCTGTTCTTGTCTATTAATGTTCTGTATTCATGTTTCGTGTGGACCCCAGGAAGAGTAGCTGCTGCCATTGTAACAGCTAATGGGAATCCTAATAAAATACCAACAATACCAAATAGCACCCTAACCCACATACCCACCCACCTCTGCTTCCATGATCAGCGAAACTCCTTTGGATGCCAGCTTTGCCACTGACTCAAGAGTGTTAAAAAGGGCTTACTGTTGAGCCCATTTTAGACAACAGCTCATTACAAAGGTGTCTTTACAGTGTCCTTAATACTGATTTAGGCTTTGGCCTGATCTAGATGGGAACAGGATGGAGGATGTTGTTTTACAGGTCTGACTGCCTGTGATTGGCTGAGGTGGGCATATTGCAGGTCAGATGTGGAGTACCACGGGGCACAGTGTTCACACTGCCTCTGTGTCCTAACACCTTTGGGAGGAAAGGCGTCCCACCTACATCGCTAGGACATCACAGCTTTCCCAATGACAGAAAGGTCAACAACAAAAGCAACTGGAGATTTTCAATTAATGAATGGGAGTGGATGGGTAGTGGTCAAATGAAAGGTGCACACGTGAAGCACAAACTAACAGCGGTCAATGAGAAAGGTGACGGCTAGGACTGTCTGGCCAATTTTCTAGTTCATTTGGGCTGTCCTCACTATGTCAGGACCCTCCTTATCCCTCTCCTCTCTTCCTCTCCCCTTATCTGGGCTTCCACTGGCTGCCATGGGCTAGTGAATGACTGCAGTTACCAGGCAACCTCTGTGTTGATCCCTCTCTCCTCTCCTCTTCTCCTCCCTCCCTCCCCCTATCCCTGGCCTGCTCCAGCCGGCATTCTAAAAGTGCTCAGGATTTGCACAGTGACCAGGAAAGGAAGGTGTTGGCGGGGTGGAAGAGAGGAGAGGAGACAACAGCAGCAACAGCCAGACACCAGAACACACAGCCCAAAAACATGGACTCAGAGGACTCCATGTGACCTTGTTTTCTCCCACTGCAAACGGATCACTTCCTTCTTGCCACCGTTTGCCAATGAAACATGAATGAACAAAATGATATGGACAGGGTGGACCTGATCCTAGACCAGCAGATCAACATACAACACCTTAAGCTGTTGGTAGTAGGAGTAGGTTGTGTTGTGAAAGGCTGTGTCCATGCACAACCTGTGACAGACAAAAGCAGACAGGCCTCAGGTCTCATGCCACCTTAGTGGAAAGGGAAACACTGTTGAGCATTTTATTCTTATCATTACAGCAGAGTACCTCTGCTTGGGCCAGAGAGAGAGAGAGAGAGGGAGGGACAGAGGGGCTATGGAGAAAGAGAGAGAGATGGAGAAAGGGAGGGAGGGAGGGGAAGAGGGGGCTATGGAGAGAAAGAGAGAGAGAGAGAGAGAGAGAGAGAGAGAGAGAGAGAGAGAGACACACACACATACACAACACAGTGCAAGCCCTGTGCTCTCCTTCTGCAGCCTGGCAGACACTTTCCCAGGCCGGAGGGGATTAGAAACAGCTCCTCTTCCACGGTGGGACAGACAGAACTGGTCTTCTGCTTCACACGCTAATCTACAACGAGGTGGGGGGGTGTTGTATCTGTACGTGTGTGTGTGTGTTTATATGAGAGAGAGAGTTTCACAGCCCAGCAGGGTTCTCTGCACGGGAAGGTCTAGTCTTGCTCAATTCACAGAGCCAGCACTGTCACACTGCAGCCACGGTTAGTCTTCACACACACACTTTTCACAGCCACTCAAGGGGGGAAGACATGGCCTTAGCTGCAGAACACCAGCAAACACAACCCATACACTCCAGCCTTGAACTATATACTATGCAACAAACCCAGACAAAAGTCGCATGAATCCAATATCAACCAATGTCTCTAGAACATCATCATCATCCAATGACTGGTGTCTATTCCCCAACACTAGGGGGGAGTACGCTGGTCCTCTTGCCCAAAGAAGTGCACTGTATAGGGAATAGGGTGCCATTTGGGAGGCAGGCATAGAGTGGGTGGGTTTCTCATGTGCTTGCAGTGTGTTAATGGAAGCCTGGTATGTCTGGAGGCGTCTCCATGCCAACATGAGCGGAGAGGTGATTAGGACTGATGAAGTAAAGCGGCGCTATCTAAACATTTCACCAAGACGCTGTAATGTTTTTAATATCATTATATGATGATGAACCATCTGGAATGGCGCTGCATAGCAGCCGTTTGACGGGATCCTGAGCAATTCTGCTACTTTGTATGTTTTATTTTTCTACATAATGTTTCCTATAACCGAAAAGAGCTTCTAGACATCAGAACAAAACACTCACTAATCTCCATTTGGATGCAGATTTCTACTTCAGCGAGTCGGAGGCGCAGTGCATACTGCTCACCCCGGACCAGGCCCTCATCTCCCAGACACGGAAAAGAAAAAGGCGGTGTAAGAGAGGCCGACGTGCGGGCACCCTGACCAAACTACGCCGGCGAGTACATGAGCCGCCTCTACCCTCCATTCTATTGGCGAATGTACAATCACTGCAGAACAACCTGGACCAGCTCCGTTCCAGACCACCCTATCAACGGGACCAGCTCCGTTCCAAACCACCCTATCAACGGGACCAGCTCCGTTCCAAACCACCCTATCAACGGGACCAGCTCCGTTCCAGACAACACTATCAACGGGACCAGCTCCGTTCCAGACCACCCTATCAACGGGACCAGCTCCGTTCCAGACCACACTATCAACGGGACCAGCTCCGTTCCAGACAACACTATCAACGGGACCAGCTCCGTTCCAGACCACCCTATCAACGGGACCAGCTCCGTTCCAGACCACCCTATCAACGGGACCAGCTCCGTTCCAGACCACCCTATCAACAGGACCTGAAGAACTGTCATATTGTTGTTTTACGGAGTCGTGGCTGAACAAGCACATGGATGTGTGTGTGTGTGTGTGGTGTGTGTGTGTGTGTGTGTGTGTGTGTGTGTGTGTGTGTGTGTGTGTGTGTGTGTGCATGCTGCGGTGCTCAGCTGCAAGGTGTCTACACAAGTACACACACACACCCATACACACACACACACTAGTACACACACACAGCTGGTTGGACTTGGCACTGGTATACACTGGTGAGACAAAAGTTGCTTTGGCCAAACCAAACTTCACAATATCACCCCCCAAAAATGAAACTCCTAAAAAAAAATGTCCACAAGTAAATCTAATATTTTATTAGTAAGTGTTAAAATGTGCTGTGGAGTTATTAAATTAGTCGGAGCCCCTTTTTTGCTCCTACTCCCAACCTGTGATTGGTTTAGAGCTCAGCAAGAGGGGCGTTGTGGACACTATAGTAGGCTACAGAAGAGTAAGAGAACACAGAGGGAAACGAGTGGGACAATTAAAGCCCCATTGCAGACAGATGTTCAAATCAAATACTTTAATCCTCCGACCCCCCGACTCTTGACTGATTAGGGCACTTATGTTGAACCGTGGCCCGCCTGGCTTTATTCTAACTCGTGGGGCTTTCGGAGCTCGCAATCAGTTTTGTTTTATTTCCAATCAATTTTAACAAATCAAGGTGTAATCCTTTTAATCAACTAAGCCCCTGGGACTGTTAAATGCCACTGCCATCAGTCAGATATGGCTGTGTTTGCCTTCTGATGCACACAGAATATATGAATCGACGAGGCTGTAGCGGAGCGGGTCGAGAGCTTCAAGTTCCACGGTGTCCACATCACTAAGGAATTCACACACCATCACAGACGTGAAGAATGCACGACAACACCTCTTCCCCTTCAGGAGGCTGAAAAGATTTGTCATGGGCCCTTAGATCCTCAAAATGTTCTACAGCTGCACCACTGAGAGAATCTTGACTGGCTGCATCACTGCCTGGTATGGAAACTGCTTGGCATCCGACCACAAGGCGCTACAGAGGGTGGTGAGAACAGCCCAGTACATCACTGGGGCCGAGCTCCCTGCCATCCAGGAACTCTATACCAGGTGGTGTCAGAGGAAGGCCCTAAAATGTGTCAAAGAATCCAGCCACCCAAGTCATAGACTGTTCTCTCTGCTACCGCACGGTACCAATGCACCAAGTGTGGAACCAACAGGAACCTGAACAGCTTCTACCCTCAAGCCATAAGTCTACCAAATAGCTACCCGGACTACCTGCATTGACCGCCCTTTGCACTAACTCTATGGGCTCCCGAGTAGCGCAGCAGTCTAAGGCACTGCATCCTAGTGCCAGAGGTGTCACTACAGACCCTGGTTTGATCCCGGGCTGTATCACAACCGGCCGTGATCGGGAGTCCCATAGGGCGGTGCATAATTAGCCCAGCATCCTCTGGGTTAGGGAGGGTTTGGCCGGGGTAGACCGTCATTGTAAAATAAGAATTTGTCCTTAACTGACTTGCCTAGTTAAATAAAGGTAAAAATAATCATATATATATATATACTACCATTCAAAAGTTTGGGGTCACTTAGAAATGTCCTTGTTTTTGAAATACATTTTTGAATAATTTTTTGTCCATTAAAATAACATCAAATTGATCAGAAATACAGTGTAGACATTGTTAATGTTGTAAATGACTATCGTAGCTGGAAACGGCAGATTTTTCTGGAATACCTACATAGGCATACAGAGACTCATTATCAGCAACCATCACTCCTCTGTTCCAATGGCACGTTGTGTTAGCTAATCCAAGTTTATATCATTTTAAAAGGCTAATAGATCATTAGAAAACCCTTTTGCAATTATGTTAGCACAGCTGAAAACTGTTGTCCTGATTAAAGAAGCAATAAAACTGGCCTTTAGACAAGTTGAGCATCTGGAGCATCAGCATTTGTGGGTTCGAATACAGGCTCAAAATGGCCAGAAACAAAGAACTTTCTTCTGAAACTCGTCAGTCTATTCTTGTTCTGATAAATGAAGGCTATTCCATGTGAGAAATTGCCAAGAAACTGAAGATCTTGTACAACGCAGTGTACTACTCCCTTCACAGAACAGCAAACTGTCTCTAACCAGAATAGAAAGAATGGGAGGCCCTGGTGCACAACTGAGCAAGAGGACAAGTACATTAGTGTGTCTAGTATGAGAAACAGATGCCTCACAAGTCCTCAACTGGCAGTTTCATTAAATAGTACCCGCACCAGTCTCAACGTCAACAGTGAAGAGGCGACTCCGGGATGCTGGCCTTCTAGGCAGAGTTGCAAAGAAAAAGCCATATCTCAGACTAGCCAATAAAAGAAAAGATTAAGATGGGAAAAAGAACACAGACACTGGACAGAGGAACTCTGCCTAGAAGGCCTGTATCCCGGAGTCGCCTCTTCACTGTTGACGTGTACACTGTGTACAAAGCCAAGTTACTGTTACTCGTGTATTTATTTTGATATTTTTCTCTCTGCATTGTTGGGAAAGGCCTGTTAGCATTTCACGTGCTGTTCACAAATAAAACTGGATTTGATTTGGATGCGTGGTGTTGAAAGGTCGCATGGTGTTGAAAGGTCGCACGGTGCGTCTCCTGGTGTGAATGTGTGTGTTAGTGATGGTGGGAACGTCTGCAGCTGAGGCACGCATGTCATTAACATGATGGCATTATATAAAGCAGCATAGAGAGGGGGCAGAGACAGTCAGAAACCCAATCCTCTCTGATCAGTCCCACAGGCAGGGCCAGGCTGATCTAGGTTCCCCCTATCCCCAACACACACACACATAACCTCATATCCTCCCACTTGCAGTGTAAGGCCTTAAAATGGAATTTAAGCAAGATCACAGTGGGTAACTGGCCTCATAAAGCTGCCATTGCCTGTGTGTGATGCAGCTGTAGAGTCCCTGTTGCTCTTATCCGAGCCGTTCAAAGAGAACGTCAGAAGGAGGAGAAGAAGAAGGTGGGGGACTTCTGGACTATCCCCCCAAAAAACACCCACCTAAAACAAACTGCAAGTTCACCACGTCCAAAACAACAAAAACAAAAGAGGTGGAGCCTTGGCAACGCCTAACGCCCAACGCCCAACACCTAACGCCGGAGCATCAATGATGCATCGGCAGATTAGGGGTGAGAGAATTGAGCACCAGAGAAGCATTAGCAGCCGCGTTAGGCTGTGAATGTAAACAGGACAAGGGTCTGGCCGGGTTCGTTATCAGCACAGGCTCTCCTCTCCCTGGGCAAGGCAAACCCCCTTAAATTCCCTCTCTAATTCCCTCGCACAAGGCCCGCTTTCCAGATGGGCCCTGAGCCCCATGGCACTGCCAGCAACAGCTTGCGCTGCGTTTGTTGAAAACAAAGATCATGGATTAAATATCATGTGCCACACAGCACATGGAGACGGACAGAGAGAGAGAGAGAGAAAGAAAGAGAAAGAGTGAGAGAGAGACGGACAGAGAGAATAAGAAGGAGATCATTAGCTGTTTCCAGAGCAAATAGTTGGGACCAGGATGGGAATGGGTCAGTTGGGTGAGAGAAGAGCCATACCACCCCCTCTCTCTGTCTGTATCCCTCCCTCCCTCTTTCTCCAAAGACACCGTTCCCATTGTGCCCACTTGACGCCGTGTGCTGGCCTGGTGGTGGGTTGAAGCAATGGAGAAAGGTTCTGCTTCCTCTACCCCCACCCCACACACACACACACACTTTCTCTTTCCCCCATTCTCCCCTTTCCCTTCTCTCTCTTTCTTCTCCTCCTCCTCGCTGTACCATTGTTCCTTCTTTCCGGGCCTCCCCTCTCTACCTCCTCCACGGACCCGGCCCACTCCCTCCATCTAACCACTCACTGTAATTACCACACAGGATATGACAGACGTCCTGGAGATGTGCCAGAGCACAATATTGTGACACGATGACTGAATTCAATCCGCCTCAAATGATTACTTCCTCGTGCTTCATTTGGGCATCGTTTTTATCGGGTTTTATTGTTTCTATGTTAATGACAGTGTTCTTCCTGCTTGTGGCTGTGAAATCCAAACACCACTATTCCGGAAAATGCTTAATGGGGTCAATTCAGTTATTTACAATGAAGTCATCTGTAAAATGGCACAACTGCGTTCGGAAACAGAATTGCCGGCACAATGTGAAGCATTAATCAGCGTGCTAGCTGCACCGGTCGAGGCTTTGAGTGAGGATGCTGTACGTAGCATATGTTTAACCTACATGCACTGACCGCAGCCTAGGAAGCTGGAGATTAGTCCATTCAAAGGCCTTTCATCTATCTATATAATCAACAAATCTAAATCTGCAGATTTAATCTGCAACAATATTTTGTTTTTGTCAAATCTCACTGTGTCTAATGACATTCCTCGACTTTGACCTCTCTCATTGATTCTCTATTATTTTCAATCCTCACTGATGTTCACTTGCTAGAACAACAAAGCACACAAGTGTACATGTACCGTATTTCCCTGTGGGGACTGAGAGTCATGACATGTTCCCTGTACTGTTGGGACATCACTCTCCCTTGTCCTTCCCTGTGGGTGTGTAGGCGAGTGTTCAGCGAGCGTGTATTCATCCAACAGGAATAGCCATAAACAGATCAATGTCACATGTTGTTCTGATAACTGAATACATGAATTCACATTACGCGTATGCTCCATCATAGTAGGGCTGGGAATTGCCAGGAACATTCTGATACGATATCATCACGATACGTAGGTGCCGATACGTTATGAAAATTGGCTCCCTATTTAAAAAGAAGATTAAGAACAAGCCATGAGGGAAAATACTGGAGTTTTGGTGCACATACAGCCAACTTGCTCAAAAAAATTATATTGCGATATGTAACTAGCTATTTTTTCCCCGATAAATACATCATACCATTGATTTCTCTGTAAGGACCTGTGGCCATTCAGAGAGGGAAGGACTAACCATGGTATCAATGTTTGAAAAGAATTCCCCTTAAAAAGTGGTGGAATTCCCCTTAAAAGTCTAGGGACTTTAACCTAAAATACTTATTTAATTGTAGCAAGTTGAGATCCTCAACAGTATACAGACAAAAAGTCATTTCGACACACATTACACCACACAAAACAACTGAACTGAATAAGTTTAACACTCGTTATCGCAAAGCTTGAATAAAAACACATAAAAATGCCAGGCCTCCTCCTGGGTTTGAACACAGCACAATGGGACTGAGCTAGCTGGAGGGCAGGCAGGCAGGAGCTGCTACTTTAAAGATGCTGTCTATGCTGTGATTTAAGTGTGGGTGGCTGGTTGTTTAATAGAGCCTGCATTTAATTGCTCCGGTGGCACCTAAACCGTCTCCCTCAAAAGCCCTTGGAACCTGGAGGATGACGCAGCTAGTTCCTGCTGACACAGGGCCTTAGCGCTGATCACACCTTCACAAACACCAGAGGAGAGGAGAACTTGGTTCAGCCAGGAGAAGTATGCTGCCTCTCTCGCTCCAATGCAGAAAAACAAACTATAAAAGGTGCCTGTGTGTGTGTGGGGAGAGAATGGGTTTATCCTCCTCTCCCCCATTTGGGTCTGGCCCTGGAGGGAGGCGTACTACAGGGGTAATAATACACCCCATAGCCTGTCATTTCAGTGACGGCGCAGCGCAGGGCAGGCACACAAAATAGAACTATCACTTTCCCTCTCCAGCCTCCACCGTCCTGAAAAAACCCCTGACTCTCAGTGCTGCATGCTGAATCACCCTGGGAAAGAAGAGAGGGAAGTAGGAGGGATACAGGAGACAGACAACATGAGGAGGATGCATGAGAGAGAGCAGAGAGAGAAAGGGAGTTTGTTTGTGGTGGCAGCAACGAGGCACATGGTGGTGGTGGCTAGCATCTGCAGGGCAGGCCCCGATACACAAACCAACGCAGCCCAGAGGTAAACCTCACCACTCATCTCCCTCTCATTTCCAAAACCTCAAGCATCTGGAGCTTTTCAGACAATATTCTCCAATAAAAAAAAAAAACAGGAACAGGTGTATAAAGGGAATACAAAGTCTGGGCATCGGCTGCATAAAAACAGTCAAGAGCAGTCTTAGCATGATTGTTATCTGTGTTCTGGAATCAACCAAAGCACAAACAACGGATGTTGAGCACCTGGTTTACGATGTTAGTCTTTGTCCTAATACGCAAGGGACCAAGGTGGATATTAAAGTCAACCTTAGGCATTCAGACAGCCATTTTGGCTCTTGGACACTGTCCCAACACCAAGAAAGACAGACAAGTGTTTTTCATTAGTATCCATAATGTCCATGTTGAGACGCTATTAACAGACCTCTATCAGTTTCCCGTGCACAGGAAATGAGTTTGAGAAAGGAACCGTGAATTGGGGCTGTGACCTTGGGGCTGTCACTGTGGTCCTGTCTCGTCAGCGCGGGATTTGACAGCATGCCAACAAGCCCAGTGCTGGACATCTGGTTTCCATCTCCAGGAGGAGAGCACCACTGCTACACATAGTCTTCTCACAGTCCGAGCGGACCTCGCAGATTTACTATAGTGTGTATTCTTATCAGCCATGCTCTAACATAAGACTGTGCTTATACAGCATGTGATTATACTGTCACTTAAATTAATTTGAACTAAAACTAAAATGTCCTCAACCGTGTTGCTTCACACGACCTCGTAACCCCAACGCATCCAAAGAGCGCAAAAAGCAGGATGAAGCATTTTAAAGTATTCTGCTATTACGACACAAACATCCTAGAATTAATTTTTTCAAGCAGACTGGGGTGAAGATCACAAAGGAATTGGGTTTTCCAAACTACAATTTTAGACTTTTAAGAATTCAACTCACAATCAATAACTTGACCTCAAATACATGCCTTTTGTTGTGCGTTTGCAAAGCCCCAGGTTCCACCTTAACCGTAGGCCTTTTAATTGCTGAGGAGAAAAGCGAGAGTCGTTAGAGTGCAGAGCGCTTTTATCTCAACTACAGGCGCTTTAGGATGAAGTCTTTTAATTGTTTTGGCAGAGGGGGCACGGGGAGGGGCGTGCAACAAGTTATGCATATGAGATGTTAATTAGGCAAATGGTGAATTAAGACTAGACCAGTACAAACCAGCCCATTGGAATGGGGAGTGTGGGAATGGGGTGTCTGTATGAGCCAGCTGCACCTCTTGCCTCCGTGTTCAACCCCCCTCCCCTCCCCTCCATCGTTCTATGCATTACTTCTTCTTCTCTCTGTCTCTATCCACTACACCTGACTGGGACACACCAACACATACCATTCAGTGTCTGTCTGAGATTCTATTTTGTATGGAAAGTCATTGGTAGGGATAGCTGCTCTTTGCAGTTTCTCTTGGCAGGCTTTGTCTGTGAGGAGCCCATGGAAACTGGGTGCTCATGAGGTTCTGATGGACCCTAAATGGATGAATAGCGATTCACATGCTAATGAGTAAAGAAGAGGCGGCAACTGGAAAGTTTTGTTGTTGTTTTTTCTAATTTCTTGTTTGTTCTTCATCTGCTTAGGACTCTGTTGATCTGGGTGGGGAGGGGGTTAACTCTTTGAGGGTGTCACCCTGGGGACTGAGGGGATTGGAGGAGCTCCGTCTTGTTCCCACCACTGTACGGGCACACATAATGAGAGGCTAACATGGCCCTGAGGACTTACCAGAGGCCCTTTCTCTTTTAGAGGTGGTGGAGAACAATGATGAGAACCTTTCCGACCATGACGAATTGAGACTACGGAGCATGTGAAAAAGATAATTGATTTTAATTGAACGCACCATCAATTATCGTCAACTATTCAGATATCTTTAGTGCTATTATATCCATTAGGATTCAAGGTGATCTCTGAATATGTTCTCCGTTGACACGGAGGCTGGATGTTTGATTATCAATATGGTGTATTAGTATTAGTGTTTCTAACCAAGACACACAGACAGTGTCAGTGTAGATAGATGTCAGAGTGTATTTCCCAGCTATATTTTTTCTGAAAGAACCCTGACCAAACGGTTACCCACGGTCAATTAGGAGTTCAGAACACTCCCCTCCTGCACACACAGTGTTCAAGGGCTGTGGCAGAGTTGTACATTCTTCATGGTTTATTGGTGGTCAGATCCTAAATAATGTGTGTGGTGTCTTGCATGCTGTCACAACCTTCCAGGAAAAAGACAGGTGCGACACCACATGGGAAAAAGACAGGTGCGACACCACATGGGAAAAAGACAGGTGCGACACCACATGGGAAAAAGACAGGTGCGACACCACATGGGAAAAAGACAGGTGCGACACCACATGGGAAAAAGACAGGTGCGACACCACATGGGAAAAAGACAGGTGCGACACCACATGGGAAAAAGACAGGTGCGACACCACATGGGAAAAAGACAGGTGCGACACCACATGGGAAAAGACAGGTGCGACACCACATGGGAAAAAGACAGGTGCGACACCACAAGGGAAAAAGACAGGTGCGACACCACATGGGAAAAAGACAGGTGCGACACCACATGGGAAAAAGACAGGTGCGACACCACATGGGAAAAAGACAGGTGCGACACCACATGGGAAAAGACAGGTGCGACACCACATGGGAAAAAGACAGGTGCGACACCACAAGGGAAAAAGACAGGTGCGACACCACAAGGGAAAAAGACAGGTGCGACACCACAAGGGAAAAAGACAGGTGCGACACCACATGGGAAAAAGACAGGTGCGACACCACAAGGGAAAAAGACAGGTGCGACACCACATGGGAAAAAGACAGGTGCGACACCACATGGGAAAAAGACAGGTGCGACACCACATGGGAAAAAGACAGGTGCGACACCACAAGGGAAAAAGACAGGTGCGACACCACAAGGGAAAAAGACAGGTGCGACACCACAAGGGAAAAAGACAGGTGCGACACCACAAGGGAAAAAGACAGGTGCGACACCACATGGGAAAAAGACAGGTGCGACACCACAAGGGAAAAAGACAGGTGCGACACCACAAGGGAAAAAGACAGGTGCGACACCACAAGATGAAGTGGAACAAAGAACCTGGAAAATGTGACTTATGCTTTGTGAAGAAAGAACTTTGCCGTCCTGCCCAATGTAGCGGCCGCAGCCCTGTGTTGGCTTTACCATTATAACCCGCCACTAGTTTAGGAGAAGCTCACTGATACCTTCTCAACATCAAGGTTAAACGGTCTCTGTGGTATGAAAGGGAAATACCCCAAATATTTTGGAAAGGAGTCCACTGTGTAGATTTTAACATGGCAATTACAATAATATTTGAGTTACATTACTCTAGTGAAGCTGATGAAAAGGCTACAAGCCAATACATCGAGAGGGTAAGCGCACATCAGTACATTTTAGAGGACACAGCCTGGTGGAGTGTCCGCTTTAGAATTAAAGCATTTTAAAGTTATTAGCTTATCCCTCCCCCTGGCTCGCACCCCTCTCTCTCCCCTCTCGCACCCCTCTCTCTCCCCCTCTCTCCCCTCTCGCTCCCCTGTCTCTCCCCTCTCTCCCCCTGGCTCGCACCCCTCTCGCTCCCGTCTCGCACCCCTCTCGCTCCCCTCTCGCTCCCCTCTCGCACCCCTCTCGCTCCCCTCTCGCTCCCCTCTCGCTCCCCTCTCGCACTCCCTCTCGCTCCCTCTCGCTCCCTCTCGCACTCCTCTGTCTCCCCTCTCTCTCCCCTCTCGCTCCCCTCTCGCTCCCTCTCGCACCCCTCTCTCTCCCCTCTCGCACCCCTCTCGCACCCCTCTCGCTCCCCTCTCGCACCCCTCTCTCTCCCCTCTCGCACCCCTCTCGCACCCCTCTCACTCCCCTCTCTCTCTCCCCTCTCTCTCCCCTCTCGCTCCACTCTCTCTCCCCTCTCTCTCCCCCCTCTACACCCTTGAAAGCATGTGGTGACCCAGGGATGTGTAAAATGGGGGCCAAATGAATTGCTTGGGCACTTGAGCTCTCCCAGCCATTACAGCGGGCCGCCCTACCTGTGTTGAGTCAGCAGTCCGCTCACTCTATCCGTCTAATGGACAGAGCAGGAATTTAATTAGCATGAAGCCGCAGAGAGGGGGGGGGGTGAAAGAGAGGGGAGGGAGAGAGGGGAGAGGAGAGAGAGTTTGTGTGTGTGCATATGTCTGTGTGTGTGTTTTACAGTACAGTAGAGACAATATTCCTCAACCACTGTCCTTTGTCTTGTCATTCCGCCGGTATTTCTAACCTCAGCTAGCTTCTGCTGTCATAGCTGCATATTTTTTTTGTCCCTATGCAAACATTTCAATTCCGGCCTCGAGACGATGTCGTTTATGGTTTGATGGAGACAGAGAAGATTGAGCGACACTCGTAAGGGAAGTAGATTAGTATAGACTGTCCCGGTCTCCCTGATCCAACAGAGTTCAGCCACGGGACATCAACAGAAAATAGCTGTCACCAACCAGAGAAATATCCCACCTGCACCATGCAGAGAGATAGAGGGGGAGAGAAAAGTGATGGGGAATGATATGCTGGAGAGAGAGAGAGAGACAAAGACAGAGACAGAGAGGCAGAGAGAGAGAGAGAGAGAGAGAGAGAGAGAGAAGCACTAACTTTTGCCTGCCTGGTCACAGGCAGAGCAGTTTGTGCTGGTCACACGACACAGAGTTGGTATGATTGATTGTTGCCTTATCTCAGAATATCTGACTTTGAACCGTACCCTCCAGCCTCTCTCTCTCTCAGCTCCGGGAGGGGGTGCAGACGAGCAGGGAGTAGGCCCAGGGCTACCACCACTTGTTTTCCGCAGCCAACGGGTGGGATGGGAAATATCTCGACTCACAGCAGGTCCCAACTTTCTAGGAAGACGCCCCACCTGTAACGTTTCGGAGAATATTGACTTACTGGCTTTTTGCTTGACGAGACGGCGTGAGATACGCTTGTTTGACGTGTGTGTTCGTTAGCAATTAGATAAGCGCTCACAGTGCACAGACAACACAAGGGTCAAATGAGAACTCAATCAAAACATAATTTGGTTTGGGACAACTTACTGAGGTTAGCCCTTGTGATGGTGCCCGTATAGTCTGAATGGAAGGTCAGGCGGTACTTAGTGACTTCTTTCCCTTTTGTTCTGTCCCCTCTCCCCCCTCCAAGTCCAAGCACGGACAAAAGGAATCTTTAAACAATATTCAATATTTCACGACAGAGCGCTGAGTTCTCCTGGGCCAGACGCCGTCTATGTCTGTGTGAAGTAATATGAGCCGTCCATTAGGAGAGGGAGGCCCCCCTCAGTTCCCATACATTTGGGTTCAGGGGTTGAGGCTGGCGATGGAGTCTAAATAACACAGACAAAGAATGACGGGAGAAAACTGGTGCTCGTGATTAGAAGGGGCCTCAGAAAAAGAGAAAAAGAGATTCATTTAAATGTGCGTATACGTGAACAGGAGTTTCTCCTTTCTTGTTTTGAAATTTTTACCAATTAGCTTGGTTGCTGAGAGTCTCGTTCCCAGACGGTTTCACGACTAATCAAGTGCCGCTTTTGTCTCCCCTCTGAAAACAGTTTTATGGTCGAAAGGCAGAAATAAATGAGGGCCGTAATGCCTGGCGGTTGAGAATGCCCTTGTGTCAGACATACTGGTCTAACAAAACTAACAAGCAGCAAGCATATCTATCTGGGAGTGGCCACACAATCGCATGGGTATCTTGTAAAAGGTGCCATATTAATTTCCTAAAAACAAAACGCACCCTGCTGATCCACTCTTTAAGAACAGCGGACCTAAAGTGAGGGGGGGGAATCTCTCTTTCTGTCCCTCATTCATGGCAGAGTGGGAAGCTTTTTGGTGAAATCACTGTGCAAGAGAAGGTGTGTAAGAGAAAGAGGTGTGGGTCATGATTTGACAGTAGGTTTCCTCATTAGGACACACAAGCCATACAGACCTACAGCATCTCTCCCCTTCCTCTCGTCTCAGTAGCCTTTAGGATGGCTTGGAGCTGGGAAGCACTTCAGGAATGGAAAAAACAATATCCCAACTTCCCTATGCCTGGCTCCCTTTCTTTTTTCTCCTTCAGAAAGGTAGCTTGGTCCCGAGCTTGTTGTTTCTCCCCGGCATGCCAGGACAAGCAACGTTTACATTCGTCCTGACGCAAGCCAGGGAAGCGTAATTGCTAATGTGTTGGGTTGATGCTCAGTGTTTTCTTGAAGGAGCACCCATCCTCTCCCCTGAACTAAACAAGGGGGTTCAGTGTGCTCCGTGCCAGGGCCTTGTGGCTTGGCAAGACGTAGCGCCACAGCCATAGTATCCTTATTGACTTATTCATTTATATTGCCCTGCTCCGCATACACAGATGGAGCTACCGAGGGGGGTTGCTGGAGGGAAAAAATGCAATAATTAAAAAATGAAAAGACTCCACAAGTGCCCCCCCTACCCCCACCCTTCACTTGTCAATAATTAAAAACCAACATCTGACAATCTGAACGGAAACCAATCAGGGGGAAGAAAACGACAACAAAGAGGTGAAATGCGAGCATGCTCACAACGTCACGTCAGCGGCCCTCGTTACAAAATGTCCGCTTCGTATGGCTTCTCCTCCTGGACACTGTCCAAAGAGGCAAGACAGTTTTTTTCAAATATGCCAAGGGGAGAGCAGCTCCCCAGTCTCCACTCTGGGGCTTTGGGATGGCTCACTGTCAAATCCCCAGCTCTGCTGCTTAACAGTCGCCTCGTTAACCTAACGACTACCATCCTCATCAATCACGCTTAGGGTGACTTTGTAGTTTGCCTGGTTCTTCTGTCCGTAATAACCACAGGCCTCTCCGTCTACACATCTCTGGCCCTGCAGCCTAACTGCAGTTGTTTTTGGGAGAAAGCTGCTGGAGATTGAAACAGTAGATGCAGTGTTCCAGATGGATACCCAGGCTGGATTTTCCCTCTCCATCCAGTGCATCACGAGGAGGAGCGGGTCACTCACTCACGGTTTAATCACCGCAGGGTGAGCAGAGCAGAGCGGGAGACCCTGGGACTGTGGGCCCACTGGCAGACGGCTGGCCTGACCTCCATTCTTAACTACAGAGCAGAGAGACAGGACCTGCACTAGTCTACACTAGTGCACACACACCTCCTCCCCCCCAAAGGTCCACCAGCTAATTTGAATTAAAAACAAGTACATGCTAATATTGTTAAATATAATGTAAATATAATGGGGTAACATGTCAGTTGGAGTGCAGAGGAAATACATCTGTGTTGAACTGCACAGCAGATGGGCAGAAATGGTATAAGGACAGAGCATTGATTCAGGAAGCATTCTGCGCTATAACACAACAGCTAACAACAACACTTGACTGAACACACTCACATTGCAAACATACACACACGATGCGAGAGGAACCAGTTCAGCAAACCCCTAGTCTTCTATATTTTACCAGCCATACGGTAGTTTATTTTTCACTTCTTTCACCATCTGTAGCAACTTTCCCCTACAGACGGCCACAGCTGTTCCGTTTCACGTCTGCAGTCCCTTTTATATGCCGTCCCAAATTGGTTCACCACACAATAGAGGCTCGTCAGTGGATCACATGGTCTCAGTTTCTTGCCTTGGCACTGAACGAGTTCAGACCTCTTCAAGATAAAGGACAGCAGTGCAACGGACAGTGCAACCCCCACCGCAACAGACAGAGAAATTACACAATTTTAGGAATGCATTTGTAATGCTGGAAATCGGCTTCTCTCTTCATCCTCCAGGGGCCACTCTGCCAGTTTTCTGACTGAACCCCAATGCTCACCTGATTTTGCATGTTGCTAGCCTTGTGGCTAAGCTCCCTCTGAGACGGACTCTTCAGAAGAAGAATAACACACCCGTTTGGACTGATGAATATTCACCAGGGCTCTCCAACCCTGTTCCTGGAGAGCTACCGTCCTGTAGGTTTTCACTCCAACCCTAATCTAGCACACCTGATTCTAATAATTAGCTGATTGATAAACTGAATCAGGTTAATTACAAATGGGGTCAAAACAAAAACCAATAAAGGCCTCCAGGAGGGTCTCTCTACTACCAGAACTGGGTTGGAGAGCCCTGGAGTAAACCTCCAGCAGGATATCTCTCCAGGAACAAGGTTAGAGAGGCCTGGTGTAAACCTCCAGGAGGGTATATCTCCAGGAACAGGGTTGGAGTTAAAACCTCCAGTAGGATATCTCTCCAGGAACAGGGTTGAGTTAAAACCTCCAGTAGGGTATCTCTCCAGGAACAGGGTTGAGTTAAAACCTCCAGTAAGGTATCTCTCCAGGAACAGGGTTGAGTTAAAACCTCCAGTAGGGTATCTCTCCAGGAACAGGGTTGAGTTGAAACCTTCAGGAGGATATCTCTCCAGGAACAGGATTGAGTAAAAACCTCCAGTAGGGTATATCTCCAGGAACAGGGTTGGAGTTAAAACCTCCAGTAGGGTATCTCTCCAGGAACAGGGTTGAGTTAAAACCCCCAGGAGGATATCTCTCCAGGAACAGGGTTGAGTAAAAACCTCCAGGAGGATATCTCTCCAGGAACAGGGTTGGGGACCTCTAGTATATACCAATAAAGGCCTTTTATTTTTTTGTATTTTTTTTTTCCCCTTTTTTCCCTCCAATTTCATGATTACGATCTGGTCTCATCACTGCAACTCCCCAACGGGCTCAGGAGAGGTGAAGGTGGAGTCATGCATCCTCTGAAACAAACTGCACTTCTTAACACCCGTCCGCTTAACCTGGAATCCAGCTGCACCAATGTGTTCAACTGATGACCGAAGTCAGCCTGCAGGCAACGGCCCTCCACAAGGAGTCACTAGAGCACAATGAGCCAAGTAAAGCCCCCCCCAGCCAACCCCTCCCCTAACCCAGACGACACTGGGCAAATTGTGCGCCGCCCTATGGGATCAAACCCCAGGCTGTAGTGACGCCGCAACACAACGATGCAGTGCCTTAGACCGCTGTGCCACTCGTGAGGCCATAAAGGACCAATTCTATTCTGTAAATGTTTTCTTATCAAGTGCAAGAGAAGCAAATCTCAGATGTCAGACCGTCGGTCCATTTGCACTGGACTTGCTGGAAAGTGGCAGCTGAAGTGAGGGAGCTAGGGCACTGGGTGGCGGGAGATGAGCCTCTCTCAGTTGCTAAGATAAAGACGGTTACGCCATTTCCCTACTGACTGGCACAAATCACCGGCTGCAGCACATTCCTGTAGCTCCCTGGACAAAGACGGGAGAGGAGCTGACATTTAAACACAGTGAATCCTGAGATTCTGGGCCTGACCCTTTTGTCTCTTCCTCCCCTTTCCTACCCCTCGCTGCCACATTCGTTGGTGTGTGTCTGTATCTGTGTGATTTAAAAAGTTATTCAGTTTGCGCCACCGACACGCCGTCATGTGGCATGGCAAATCAATGCGCAGGACAACAAGTGGAATATTCCATGACAGGCGACAAGATGAATGGCTTGTTTCTACCTCTCTGCGTTCGCTTTGACCCATGTACAGCTACGTAGCGCTCGCTTGGCAAAAGAAATTACATCCCGGCGGTAATTAGATGATTAGCACAGTTTTCCCCCCACTCGGGCCTGAACAGCATATGAGCTGTCTGCCCACCATTCAAATGAAGTCCTCATCAAGTCCTAATACAATCACAGTGCATACAATAAAGACTGAGCAATGACTAGCGCTGAGGCTAGCGGAGCTAAAGACAATGGGACTCTTGTTGAATGGCATGTGGGTACAAAGAGTCCATTCTCAGAAGTTAGCCAAAGCTGCTGTTCTGAATCGGGAAGAGACGTCTGTGTCCTGAATTCCTGAATGTTCTTAGCCGTTAGGGAGAGCTATAGTTCGACACATGCAGTTCCTAGGCTTTAAATCCTTTAAACTAGAAAGGCCCCCAAAAACAGACAAAGAACAGCAAATATCCAACATGGAGGAGAGGAGAAAATATCACTCCTGCAGATTTGAGGCCTGCAGATTCCTGTCAGCCTAGGTCTCATAGATAACCACTGTATCTCATGAACAAAGAAGAAAGAGCACAGCGAGCTTCAGAAAGCTTGGTACATGCCTCCATCTCCCCCTCTCTGCTGCTGGGGATGTCTTGGGTTGACTGGGGCATTAATGCAGAATTAATTAGTCCAACTTCCCCATTGCCAATCACCCCATCCGTCCGTCTGCCCCATTGAGACAGCATCCCCTCTCTAAACACATGCCAGACCACCGCAAACTATGCTACACTAACGCTAATGCTACATAGCCTAGCCTCTGCTGCTCAAAGCTGGCATTGTCATTCTAAAAAAAAAATCTGTCCAAATATGACATTTTGAAATTAGCTAATCTCTTTTATGTTTCGCATATTGAAAGGTATTAGGATTAAAAATGTTGTGGTATTGCCCAAATGCGCTGGTTTGTTTAGAGAGAGAATGAGTTTTTGTTTATCAAATGAACAACAAATAAATTGACAAAGACAAAGGGATAGAAGGTCCTCAAAGCAGTCAAGATGACAAATTGGCCAGCACATTTGTTTTAGTTTTGTGATAATAAGTAAATAAATTTGATTTGATTTGATCATTCCTGCCTCAAAATCCTCGACTGGAACCAGAAAATATGTTCCCAAACTGTACATTTATAAGAATATCGGGGAGAGCTCAGCGTTGAAAATGCACTTTAAACAGATTACCTGAATTTGCAGTGCAAATTAGGTTTTTGAGATATTTGACAGAAATCTTACAATGCTTCCCCATCTGAGAAACTTATCTGCTTTGTTTAATCCAATAAACACCCGCGGAAAAATGGTTCAAAAGAAGGTCATATCCAGTGATATTAAACAGGCAGTGTATTGTATCAGATTATCTGATCCTGTCTATCTGATCCTGGCTATCTGATCCTGGCTGGGCTAGTCCTTTGGCACTGGGGGGCTGTGCCAGCTGTGGGATTTCTGTAGTAGGTCATCTACACAAACTTGCTATTACTCGCTGATATCAAACGCTATGACAATGAAGCATTTATATGAATGAGCTCCAACCTCAATTACAATGAATGGTACAGTGTGTGCATGTGTATTTGTATCTCTGTACTTATGAAAGAGAGTGTGGTGACACAGTCATTGTTATAATCACGGCAGTCGGGTGGTTAGTGGGATTTAGTGGGGGTTGGGGGGCAAAACAGGGATGAGTGGGTGGGGGGGTCCCAAGCCACAATGTGTACTGCAGTAACCACAACAAAGGTTGTGGTTTATCCCACAGTCGCCTTAAATAGCTCCAAGTTATTGTAATTCCACATCCTGTGGAAGGGGAGGGAAATATAAAACCGCTGTAACATTAGAAGAGCCAAAAGTCAGCCGGTAGATATTGCCAGATTTTGTTACTCTCAGCAAAACTCCCCAGGCAACACAGCAAACCACCATCTTTGTGTGTGTGCACCGTTACAAAGGAGCGGCTGGTCTCTTTTCTCTTTTCTTGTTTTCTAGCAGTGGCTGATGATCTAAACTGGCAGATAACTAGACTGGTGTGTGTGCTTTGTGTGTAAGGCCAAGTCCTTTCAAAACCCCACTTCGCCCAACCTGTGGAGGGTTGCGCAAAACTCTCTGGACATAAACGCTTGCAGTTCCAGGGCAGTAAAAGAAATGGATTGACTCCTTACTTTTGATCAGAACCTAAAAGTTACAGTGCCTCGAGGATGCATCGTCAAAGCTAACTAGTTTAGAGAGATACAGTGCAAATCTGTTTAAGAGCTCAGAGGGAAATAGGTCAGACGTCTTTACAGTCATTCAACACATGCAAACTGTTTGTTCTTCTCTGCCACCAGAGTCATACAAGGTAAAGCGGCAATAAAACATATCTACCAGCAGCCCTGGAAATGTTCAAATACAGTTGAAGTCGGAAGTTTACATACACTTAGGTTGGAGTCATTAAAACTCGTTTTTCAACCACACCACAAATTTCTTGTTAACAAACTATAGATTTGGCAAGTCGGTTAGGATATCTACTTTGTGCACGACACAAGTCATTTTTCCAACAATTGTTTACAGACAGATTATTTCATTTATAATTCACTGTATCACAATTCCAGTGGGTCAGAAGTTTACATACACTAAGTTGACTGTGCTTGGAAAATACCGTTTGACCCAAGTTAAACAATTTAAAGGCAACTCTACCAAATACTAATTGAGTGTATGTAAACTTCTGACTGACCCACTGGGAATGTGATGAAAGAAATAAAAGCTGAACTAAATAATTCTCTCTACTATTACTCTGACATTTCACATTCTTAAAATAAAGTGGTGATCCTAACTGACCTAAGACAGGGCATTTTTACTAGGATTAAATGTCAGGAATTGTGAAAACTGAGTTTAAATATATTTGGCTAAGGTGTATGTAAACTTCCGACTTCAACTGTAGGTCCACTCCGTGACATGTTATCTCATCCAGCCAGTGATATCCTTCAATTGTATTGTGCACAGCGAAAACAGAGAGAAGGGTGAGGTGGAAATGTAGCTCAATCAACAAGGCTGAGTTTCTGTTCTTTTCTATTAGAACATCATTCCTCCTAGCTAGCCGATCTATGGGCTGCTTTCTTTACTGCCACATTGCTAGCGATCTTACCGCCATAATATAGGCTATCCAACCCAACCACTGATGTCTTTCTCCCTTTACAAGCCAGGGTCTCTCAAGCCAGATCACCCAACCAGTCCACAGTGAGGCCTTCACCCACCTTCACCTTCCTTAACCGTCCCTCAACCTCCTTCACCCTCCATTTTGTGATTGATTTCACTTCCGCTGGCACTGCACAGCGGAGACTCGTGTCTCTCAAAGAGGCCAGGGGTGGGTTCCTTGCACTTTTTCTTGTTCTGCTGTTTGTTGAAACGCAAGACACATTTCCCAAAAGGGACATACAATAAATAATTATTAAGTGACCATTATCTTGAGTCGGCAATCAAAGTGTGCATCAAAGGACCAGAGTCTTATTAAGAGTAACTATCCCATTTTAACTATTACAGTTGTTCACCAGATAGGTTTTTACAATACCGTCCAGTCTACTTGCTATTGTCCAGAAGTGACATGAAGTCATGGTTAGCAGACTTAATAGAGCATTCAGTCTGACCACATAACATTAAATGGAAGAAGACGCAACAGCGCCTCTTCAACCTCAGGAGGCTGAAGAAATTTGGCTTGGCCCCTAAGACCCTCACAAACAATTGAGAGCATCCTGTCGGGCTGTATCACCGCCTGGTACGGCAACTGCACCGCCCGCAACTGCAGGGTTCTCCAGAGGGTGGTGCGGTCTGCCCAATGCGTCACCGGGGGTACACTGCCTGCCCTCCAGGACACCTACAGCATCCAATGTCACAGGAAGGCCAAAAAGATCATCAAGGACATCAACCACCCGAGCCACGGCCTGTTCATCCCCCGATCATCCAGAATGTGAGGTCAGTACAGATGCATCAGACTGTTAAAAAGTCATCACTAGCCAGCTACCACCCGGTTACTCAACCCTGCACCTTAGAGGCTGCCGCCCTATATACATAGACATGGAATCACTGATCACTTTAATAATGGAACACTAGTCACTTTAATAATGTTTACATACTGCTTTACTCAGTTCATATGTATACACTGTATTATATTCTTCTGTATTTTATTCAATACCACTCCGACATTGCTCGTCCTAATATTTATATATTTCTGAATTCCATTATTTTACTTTCAGATTTGTGTGTATTGTTGTGAATTGTTAGATATTACTGCACTGTTTCACTACACCCGCAATAGCATCTGCTAAATATGTGTATGTGATCAATCAAATTTGATTTGATTTGATTTAGCCATGGGAACACTAGTCTCACTCAACACAGTTTTCTTTCATCCGTTTTTTTTTGCCAATAATACCTATCTGGGTGAAGAAAGAAAATATATATATAAAAATCTTGACATTTTAGCAATATAATTTGTATGATTTCATTAAACTACCACTGCAACAGTTAATCACCCAACAACTTTCAACTTTACAGAAAACTATCTAGGCATAAGCCATCAATGGCTACTATAGCATCCTATACGGCTTGCAACATTCATTAAATAAACGGCTTGAAGCAGTTGCTTCAGTCAATGTTGAAATGGTTGTTGGCTAATTTTAACCAACTGGTCCTGCAGCACCCAAACCAAATGAAAGTGGGCTGCTTTAACAAGAGATCACAGAGGCTTCCAAAGCCAATGCTCTCCAGCAGCTTGACTGGCTGCTAATGAGGGGTGATATTTGTCTAAGAGGTCAAATGCCTAGAAGATAGGGTCAAGGCCCTAACATCTTAAGCCATGACCTTTCCCACATGTTGAGTGCTCCTGTGATAGTGACACCCGTTGCCGGGCCGAGAGCGAGGCCGTAAATTAGCCTTGGCCACGCTGCCTGCTCTGGAGTCAAAGGGGGGCCCGCCCTGACACCACATTGTTCCTAAAGATGACACATGATGTGACGGTTGAACAACGCACGGAAAGCCCTGGTTAAGACTGATATCCCGCCTCCCCCCACACACACACACACACACACACACACACTCGCCAATAAGTAGGGTTAGGCATGTGGCATTATATCACAAAACTCTCCCAAGAATATACCATATTGCACAATAATTAACCAAGAGTAAGCCTAAAGATAAAGATAATAAAATGCTAATTATGTTGTCAACTTTGCAAGTACACACACACTTTGCAAGAATTTGCACAATAGTTGTTTTTTTGAATTTGCATTTCCTGATAATAAAAGTGGTCTACTAGGTTTGCTGTTGGGTTGCTGGCAGGATAGTGTTGTCACGGGGGTCCCCTTCTTCCACTCCAAGCCCTGGCATTTAATTACTGACTTCAGCTGAAAACCCACCTTCGGCGTCGGTGCATGAGGTCAGCCTCTCTTCAGATGGCTGTTAATCAACAGAGCTCTATAAATGCTCCACTGCTTTAAATAAGACACAGGAAGAAACCTGATCCTGTGGGACGAGGCGACGAGAGACAGAGAGAAAACGAGATGGAGAGAGCGAGAACACACTGCAGACTTAATTCTACTAAAGGCATAACTCTGTGCTCTGTGGGAACCATCTATTTCTTCTCCCTCTTGTTCTCACTCTGATAGCTGATTTTCAGTCAAGGCTGAAAAAACCTCTAACTTCAGCTATCAGAATGCTAGCGAGAGCAAAGGGCGCATGATATTTTAGCCACAATGAGCCTCAGAAAATGGTATCCTGAACAAAAATATAAACTAAACATGTAAAGTGTTGGTACCATGTTTCATGAGCTGAAATAAAACATCCCAGAAATGTTCCTGACACACATAAAGCTTATTTCTCAAAAATTGTGTGCACAGATTTGCTAAGATAACCCATCCACCTGACAGGTGTGGGATATCAAGAAGCTGATTAAACAGCATGATCATTACACAGGAGGACCATGTGCTGGGGACAATAAAAAGGCCACTATAAAATGTGCAGTTTTGTCACACAACACAATGCCACAGATGTCTCAAGTTTTGAGGAAGTGTGCAATTGGCAAGCTGACTGCAGGAATGTCCACCAGAGCAGTTGCCAGAGAGTTTAATGTTAATTTCTACACCAGATGCCTTCAACGTTGTTTTAGAGATTTTGGCTGTACGTCCAACCGTCCTCACAACCGCAGACCACGTGTAACCACGCCAGCCCAGGACCTCCACATCGGCTTCTTCACCTAATGGATCGTCTGAGACCAGCCACCTGGACAGCTGATGAAACTGAGGAGTATTTCTGTCTGTAATAAAGCTCTTTTGTAGGGAAAAACTCATTCTTATTGGCTGGGCCTGGCTCCCCAGTGGGAACCAGGCCCATGGCTACGCCCCTGTCCAGTCATGTGACATGGCTACGCGCCTGTCCAGTCATGTGAAATCCGTAGATTAGGGCCTCATTTATTTCAATTGACTGATTTCCTTATATGAACTGTTACTCAGTAAAATCTTAGAAATTGTTGTATGTTGCATTTATATTTTTGTTCAGTATATTTGAGACAAAATGTCTCTGTTCCTAAAAAATGTAAGTGCAAAAAGAAACTTTGGAAATTATTGTCAATGTTAGACTTGTCTACACCATTGAGCAATTGAATGTAATGTTTTATGTGTTTAAGATATTGCTAATCAGGGATTTCTTTGTGTCCCATTATAACGTCATTGACTGATGAGTTCATGATTTTATGATGAGGCCGATTATGCATTATTTGGACAAAAATCAAAGGCCTACACATTTGTGCTTGGCTCAAGTTAAAATGAGTTTCCATTCCAGCCCGACTAAAACCTAGTAATGCACAGCTCCCACAAGGGTACCCCAATCCTATAGGCCTATTCCAATCACTAAAAGCTCCATTCAGATATTTGGCCAAAATCACTACATAACCTCCTTCAACATTTTAAACTTAAATTATCGATGCAAAAATCTGCAAAAACTGAACAAAAGCTTAAAAAAAAAAAAATACATATGATGACAATATGATGCTATGGGAATGTCAAACTAGGTACACATTACACCTAGCTCACTTAAGCTGCTGGAAACCATTTGTTGGAGAGCGGAAATGATTGTAATTAAGGCGCTCAGTTTGCCTGGTGAAACAGAGCTCTTTCCAAACCTTGCAAGTGAAAGCTGGTGTTTGTTGCTGTCAGCGGAGGAAGGAGCCCCCGCTGCCTCTTGTCAATGAACATTTCTCTATCGGCTATTTGCACTGTACTCACTCTCAGGGTGAGTTTTCATGGCACAAGCACAACTCATATCAAATGGTGAAAACACACATTTTTCACAGACATTTTGAAAACATTTCTAGATAAGGATTTAGCTCAGGGGGAAAACATGAAACCCTATCGAATTGATTTGTTAATTAGTATGTATTTTCCACTTTTTAAAAGCCTTTGAATAGAAAGCCTTTGAATACATTCATTATTAACAGGAGAGAAATCAAATATAATGCTGATAGCATGATGAGGTTTTTATATGTACCAAAGAGTTAATTTGCTTGTGCTGTGAAATCGTGATGGAGAGAATGTTTTTTGAGGCAGCTGACTGTCGTCACACAGTACCAACTTCTGGTCCGTCATAAACAGCAAAAGGACAGGGCAGTGCGAGGAATTTGGCAGATTTGTCCCGCTTTTCCCAGACTACTGCTTTGATGAAATTATGGTTGTCTGCTACAGATAACATTTGTGTCTGCATCCTGAGCGGGGAAGGTGCTGTGTGGTGCGGTGCAGTGTTGTTGGGTTTGGTGAGGGCAAGGTGAATCAACGTCCTTCAATACAAGTACATTTCTTTGTTTTGGTCAGGCGCTTACTTAATGAGTGGCCTGTGATTGTTCCTTGAAAGAGTGAAGCCAACTACCTACATTACATTGACCTGCGCTCTCTGATAAGGTCCATTTGACCCGTTAACCCCATCTAAGTGTTTTTTTTACGATTAACAGTACAACTTTATCACACGTTCCATTTCTTATGATCATATGGAGTGAGGCCAACATTTTTGCAACTCCAATTTCTAACAAATGTTGACTTGTTTAGAGAGTTGAAAAACAAAAGAGGGACTTACCAGCGTGAACAAAGTAGGCCAAGTAGAGATCGAGCTCCTTCACAGAAACTCCAATATGATGAGGCTGCACACACAGCCCTGGGTTCGAGCACTGTGGGGACTTTACCAGTCTTTCCCCATCGGTACTTTCGAGGGGAATACCTTTGAATAAAATCACCATGACCAGGTCCAACCTCCAGACTTTGTCTGCCTGGCGCAGGCAGTCGATCCTCCTCATCTTACCCTTCTGGTCGGGGTTGGACAGCACGCAGCACGGGGGCTTCTTCCCGGTGACGGTGAGCACAAAATCCTCCCGGAACTCTGGCCGGATGTCCTTGCGGAGCTTGGCCAAAAGGCGTGATGCCCACTTCTGCTTGACCTCAGGCTTCTCGCTGAGCAGCTCGTCCTTGACCGCGCGCTCCTCTTCCTTAGACATGCGCTTCTCATGCTTCTTGAAATACTTTCTCTTGCGGGCCTGCAAGTTGAACCATGTGTAGGCAAACGCTCGCACGTGGGGCAGCAGAGCTTCGATGAAAGGATGGAATTCATCCTGTGGAAGAGAGGACCACAGGAGAAAACAAATGATTTGGTGGCAACATACATTCATAGTGAAACACTTTGTTTATGTAATCGAATAAAGACAAAGCAACAATCATCATTACAGTTAATCTTGTGAAATCAGATTTACATTGAGTAAACACTAATTGACTTGTATCTTAAATACTCGGCAATGAAGGAATGCAATAAAGAACATGCACTACTTCTCTTTGATAGAATATCATTCCAAAAATGACTTTTTAGAAAACAAACATTTTCCATTTCAGAATCATATGCAATGTCTGCCACGTTTGTATGTATGAGTATTTACGTCATATTTTTTTTGCATTTGGGCCCGTTTCATTAACACAAGGAGAACGGAGGAGATTCTCTGTGCGGTACGAACAAAGAGGGAGCAGTGTGAAATACGGCCGTGTCTTGGCTCTCTGGCAAGAATGTGGGTCTGCTGGTGTATGCCAGAGAGGTGATAGAAAAAGCAACGTCCGAGCGGGAAAGCTGAAAGTCTATTTTTAACTGTTCTCCATGCAAACATATATGCATGCGCACATACACACACACACACACACACACACACACAAAGAGATGTACAGGCAGAAACGTTTCGCTCAGAAAACTATTCCAAGACTGGTACATTCTGTGGGTTTTTAGCAGGGAGAGCTGCCTGCACAGCTATTAGAGCAAGAATGTGAATAGATGGCATGTTGTGGATCAGTCCGTTACACCTGCTACTAGCACAGTCAAACACTGGACAATATGCTCCCTCTTAAAATCTGGCCTCACAACCTAATAGAGGCCATGGAAATGTCACAGCACAACACAACGCCAGAACGAAGCAGCACAACGCAACCAGGCAACAACCTCTTAACTACTCTCTCGCGCCTGAAAACTCACACTATAATATTTTTGAGGAACAAAGAAATTGTAATAATAGATGCATGACCACTACCATTAAATCTATTGAGCACAGGATCGTAGACGATACAATGTTAGTATGGTCCCACTTTACTACATTTTAGATTTAAAAACATAAACACAGCTAAGCTATCAAAGAGACGAAAGGTGCCTAAACTCATTTGTAAAAATCATTATTATGTACTAAAAGCGTTCATTGCCGAATGAGAAAATAAAAGAGCACTGGAACCTGAAATATTTCCCGTTATATAAAATAAAATACCATCGGACATACGGATACACCGTTTTAACTCAAACTTATAAGTGTGCCAATTCCAAATACTCCGTTTCAATTTTGTAACAGCATGCCACACTAGATCATGCTATAAGCAACAGAGCAGATATGCTTCTCTTCTAGGTGCGTGTTTACATGCATATGTACAGTGAGTAGACTGTGGGATTTATGGAGAGCAAGCTAGACTAGGCACGGGACTAACAGTACATTTTAAAATGCACCAATCAAATCCAATAAAATGTAATAAACAATGAGATATCACCACTCCAACAGAGACGTATTTTAATTTCCCAGATACACTCAGTAGAGGTTATTGAAGTAGTGAGCTGTCTGGAGTAGGCTTCACCTCAGGCCATTTTACCACCCCAGCCAGTGCAAAGTGTGCTCAACTACAGATGTAAGATCTTAATTTGAGCCAGTGCAAAGTGTGCTCAACTACAGATGTAAGATCTTAATTTGAGCCAGTGCAAAGTGTGCTCAACTACAGATGTAGGATCTTAATTTGAGCCAGTGCAAAGTGTGCTCAACTACAGATGTAAGATCTTAATTTGAGCCAGTGCAAAGTGTGCTCAACTACAGATGTAAGATATTAATTTGAGCCAGTGCAAAGTGTGCTCAACTACAGATGTAAGATCTTAATTTGAGCCAGTGCAAAGTGTGCTCAACTACAGACGTAAGATATTAATTTGAGCCAGTGCAAAGTGTGCTCAACTACAGATATCAGATCTTAATTTGAGCCAGTGCAAAGTGTGCTCAACTACAGATGTAAGATCTTAATTTGAGCCAGTGCAAAGTGTGCTCAACTACAGATGTAGGATCTTAATTTGAGCCAGTGCAAAGTGTGCTCAACTACAGACGTAAGATCTGAATTTGAGCCAGTGCAAAGTGTGCTCAACTACAGATGTAAGATCTTAATTTGAGCCAGTGCAAAGTTTGCTCAACCACAGATGTCAGATCTTAATTTGAGCCAGCGCAAAGTGTGCTCAATCACAGATGTCAGATCATAATTTGAGCCAGTGCAAAGTGTGCTCAACTACAGACGTAAGATCTTAATTTGAGCCAGTGCAAAGTTTGCTCAACTACAGATGTAAGATCTTAATTTGAGCCAGTGCAAAGTTTGCTCAACTACAAATGTAGGATCTTAATTTGAGTCAGTGCAAAATGTACTAAACTATTCATAGATTAAATAACTTTTTCCTCATCTTGATACATGGAAATACTGTACCTCTGACTGGGATGGCATGACACCATCCTTTTCATCGAATTTCAAAAGGACTCACACTCCCTTGTCTCATTAGGCATGAAAATTGTATTGTTTAAAAAAACAGTAAATCTCCAACTGAAGTAACTTCAGCCAATGTGCTATGAAATATAAATTCTTCATGGCTGACATGAGCGTTGTTATTTGTGTTTTCTGTATATAATATACAGTTCCCCTGTCTCCGGGCCATTTGAACAATACCTGCATAGTCTACATTCTGCATTTTTGCTGCTTTTGTACATAAATAAAACACATGCACAGGTGCCTCAACCACTTCATGTATAGGCCTCATTTCAATATATATAATCTGCTGCATTTCCACTACTAGAGTAGTGTATATTTACTGATAAAAGTGTCAGTAGAAAATGTTAAGTTAAACATCCAGCTGTGAAGTTTGTTTTCTTTCTGTACACCTTGGTGACAGATCTAATGTTTCTAAATAACAGGCCTGTAACAACAGCTCATGAATAACTGTAATTTAGAATAGTAATGATGGTAATCCCCTCCTACTGACACCCACGCCACAACACAGAGGTACTTATGGGAGTGTGTCGACGAGCTTACGTTCTCCTCTCCATGCCCACAACAGTAAACAGACTCAAACAGAGCAGACGCCTCACCATTGCTAATCAATTGGAGCAATTACACAAAGGCAAATCTTCCTGCTTTTACTAAGTTGCTGCGGAGTCGAACACCTTCATGTAGGCCGTAAGGGGCATGTTTTTCCAAACCCATGCAATGTGCACAACTGTTTCTATCTCTGCATCTTCTCCACGTCTAGACACAAACAGTACCATATGCCTCAAAGACAGTACGCAATGACAAATTCTGGCAATTATCAATAGTTTTTCTACAAACGCACAAAGAATGTCAATGTTCAGTTCTAGGTATAATATTTCATGCTTTGCAGTGAACCAAAAATATGGAAGTGCTTTAGGCCTGCCTGTCTTGTATACGATTAGACCCACAAAAAAAACTTGGCAGATATGCAAAATATAATTGAATCAATTGAAAGACTTTGATTCTAAGTATTTTTGCCCAAATAAGATGATTTTAATACACACAGCGTCTTTGCAATATATCATTCAACTGACAATACTTAAAATTTGCCAATTAGTACAGATTATGTTTTATACAGCTGAGATGAATTGTAGTACATGTGAATTACCCTAGTCATGTTTTAAGAAATAAAACCGATTCAGGCAAAATGAGGATGAACAAATATTTTACATACTGAAGTGAGACATTTCTCCAAGTTCTGAAGTTAGTGTCCATCAACTAGTATCAGATTTCAGTCTTCTCCTTTGGGCCCATTTCACTTATGTCTGGTAGTATATGCACTGTACAATCGTATTAAATATTAATAGATAAATATTCAGGACTTATCAGTAATGCTTGGCACTAGAGGTAAATTAGCACTAATGGTTTTGAAATGGTCTTCCATTGTAAAGGTTGGCAAGTCCAGGACCAGAACACATCATTGCTGTTGAGGCAGGTACTTGTCATTTACATCAATTTGTGTGGTCATAGTTTTTAAAAAAATGAAAAAAGTAAGCTATATAATAATGAAAAGTACATGTCTGAAAACATTAAATCAACTTAGGAAATATTATCAAAACTTAAATACAACTTAAAAATCCATTATACTGTGGCCTTATGTAGCTATTGGCAAATAAAAGTATTCCACACACACAATACATCCTAACTACAATTCAGTTTCTGCCCTCCAATAATGAGAAATTATTGACATTGTAATATGTGAACAATTATAGCTACAGTTAATAAGTATTTAGGTCCTCTGTTCTGTCACCTCACCAAACCCCTAACACAATATAAGGAATATATATGGATCTTTTCTGTGCCTTCCTGACACGCAGCTTCAACTCTCCTCCTGGAAATGTTCCATTTACCCCAGGCTATTCTATTGAGAATATCTTCTCATCAGAAACATACCCATAGCTGTATTATGATACATTTGTTAAAATAATATTTAGATATTTTAGGAAAGACAGACCGATGATGCTTTTAAACATTAACGACATTACGGATATGCAACTGATCACTTAGCAAGTTATTCCACTAGCGTTCCCACCTTGACTAACTTTTGGTCAGGCCTACAAACCACCATATTTCTGGTCATAAAACTCAAACAATCATTCAAGTCCAAGAAAATACAACTATCTTTGAGCACAGAAAGTTGTTGAATAATTCTTAAATATAATCGAAGTTCTTGAGCAAGTGCATACTACATGTCACTCATAGTGCGCAAATAAAAACAATACTATCCATACAAATCGAATATAATAGTAGCCTAGTAGCCTATTTGAAACGTGTAATGTCCCAACTTGTGTTTTCCCAGTGCACATGGCTCACGGCAAAGTTTAATACCAGAGAGTGGCAGGGACTCGATACTGTGGAACAGTTTTAATTTTGTTCATTTTTGGATGCAATTTAGACCAAGCAAATTGCTATATTTTAAATATCATGTTCAAAGCAGTAATCGATACAAAGTGCCAACTGCATGGATGTTAAACACCCAAAGTGCACTGGGGGAGGCTTTGGAAAATGATGTACACCATGTTAAAACATTGTGTGCATTCATTCATATCAAATATGTGGAAAGACGCGCCGATAACAACGTGCCCATGTAACTTATAGGAAAGGCCACCTTCATTTTTGGATTGAAACTCTGGATACAAAAAGTAGTCCAAGTTTAAAGCGCGCTTGACATCGGGATAGTCAATGTCTAATATGAACTAAAATAGACATGCATATACGTGTGTGCATTTATGTAGAGGTAGGCGCCATCCGCCATGTGGTAGTTAGTTCAGATGGCTCTGACAAACCAGGAATGCTAAACCTACTGCACACAAAGTTATATGCCTTGAGCAACGTTAGTCCATATCAGCCTGTCCCTGAGGAAGAACGCATGAATGCAACAAAAATGGTTAAAGACAGATGAAAGGCTCACTTACCTGTGTTAGGCATAGCGGAGAATACATATCTGTTGTATCTAATCTTGAATTTGGAGGGTGTATGTATGTGTGTGTGTGTGTGTTTGGGTTGCTGTGATAGGTCTGCGTGTTTATGTCTGTGGGTGTGTGTGTATATGTCTGTGAGTGTGTGTCCGTGTCTGCAGGTGTATGCGTGGTGGTTGTGTCCGTGTGTGTGAAAAATTGAGAAAAAAAAGGAGAGACAGAGAGAAGGGAGAGAGAAAAATAAAGCCTGCTTCTTGCTTCACACTTCCAACTCCGCGAACTGCAACGAACGCTTCACCGCTGCATAGAGCTGAACTTTAACCCCGCCTCGAGTTACAACGCTTCCACTCTCCGCATTCATCTACTGTACAGTGCAGTAAAAGCCGTAGAGCAGTCCCTTTGTTGGAGAACTCATAACTTTCACCAGAGGCATATTAAACAATCAAAGAAAAGTCCCAAAGCAGACAGGCTGTAGCGGAGGTTAAAAATCACAGGAAAGAGGAAAAAAATAAGGAATCTTGATATGGTGCAAATCTTGATATGTCGTATTAAATACCGATACAAAAAATATCGGATTGTCAGACGCTCGTTCTTCTGGACTCGGTAAGAGATCTCTCATTCACTCCACTGAACGCTTGCAAAAACCGAAAGCACTGAAGGCATGTGGTGCGGCTTGCTTCACCGTGGAGCGAACTCTGACATGAGTCTGTCGGATTTACGAACGAGAAGGGTGCGGTAGATAATGGATCTAGTAATGCCTCTGAACACCCAACCAATTGCTTATTGCTGAAGCCCGACAGATGATTTCCGTTTAGAAAATAATCTTTAACAGGAGACGATGAATTGAATCCGTTTTGCGTCTGTCCTGTATATGGCGGAGAGTAGGATTTTGTTCTTTGGATTACATACGAGGATTCAGCGCCCGATCTACATTTATATAAGGTTGAGTGTCGAGCACGTTGTTAATCTTATAACCGCGGAGAATAGCCACAAGTAGCCGCATGCACTGAGTTCTATACAGCTACAATTCACTTTTGTTCACTGTGTGCGGAGGACAAACTCTTGTGCTCACCTCTCAACATAGCTCCCAAAGTATCAACGCTTTTAAGGAAGTAGGCTACTGAGACCAACGCCAATGCAATGAACATGCGGGACAGTAATGTAGCCTATATGCCTACATAGCCTGCAATGTAGCCTGCAATGAACATGTGGGTCAGTAATATGTAGCCTACATAGCCTATTTAAAATGTTTAAATTATAAACCGCCTACTTGAGCCTCTTAGCCCCGCCATGAAATGGCTTTTCAAACTGATGCAAACAACGCGAACCTATTCATTTAAATCAGGAAGAGCAGGGATCGCGTAAGACTGCAACACCAACACTGCTAAATACATGTTCTTATATGATGTTTAAAGCAAATTAGACGGTGTATAGCTGGGAGGAAAGAGCTCGAGGGATCACCACACACTCGATAGGGGATAAACCGCCCCTTTTGAACAAATGCTTAACTTTAAAATTCGTCGGACTAAGTAGGCTTTACGGTATTCCATATTGCAACTATCGACATTTACAACAAGTTATAGCCTAATTATAATTATTGGTCATCATTGACATTAATAGTCTATTGATATGTAACTAGGCTATTCATCTATTATTAGTATTAGCTGATTGTAACTGGCATATGCTACATCACATGCGAATCAATGTCTGCTTGGCCAATTTATGTCAATTTGCAAGAACTTGCACAACACATTTCATCAGAGGGGTGCGAGTGCAGACCCCAACAATTCAATAAAGTGCATTAAACTTTACATAACAAAAACACCCCACACACAATTATATAATATAAACGAGAGAGGGCCATATGAGAGATAAGATTAGGCTACCACTCATTTTCCTAACACACATGCCATTATGTAAGCATGAGCACGATCTTCTCCTATCCTCAGCGAAGCTATGTATATTATCCAAACCAAAGCATCGCGCAACTCCAGCACGCACGCATTAACGAACGCTGGATGCTTGAAATGTATTTAATTGAGGTTCAATCATAACCATCTATACAAAATAATAAATTGTAATGAAATACAATTAAAGCACAATTGTTGAATTGGCAATAGTGAAAACAACGTGCGTAAAGAATGCGTAATAACTTGGGTATAGCGCCTACATCAAAAGACTGACCAACATCTTACAACATTCCATAATACTCCTAAAGTACTATACTACACAAACACCAAAGGTTGGCATTGGTAGCCTATTGTGTGCTTCACCTGCCCTTACATACATGTGAGGGTTCATATTAATCTGAATAATGTCAACAAAGAAATACTCTCATTTTAGAGGCCCATTTACAGTGTGTTTTAAACAAAAGTAAGATAAATACTAATTAGCCTACAGTAAAGGCGTCCAACATTTGGTGTGACGAAGTCATAATATCCATAATATCAGATTGGCCTGACATAAATTCGAGCAGCCCGTACAGAATCACTGCATCAAGAGTGTGTGAGTCATACTCTTGTTTAAGAGTGTGTGTGTGAGTCATACTCTTGTTTAAGAGTGTGTTTGTGAGTCATACTCTTGTTTAAGAGTGTGTGTGTGAGTCATACTCTTGTTTAAGAGTGTTTTTGTGAGTCATACTCTTGTTTAAGAGTGTGTGTGTGAGTCATACTCTTGTTAAGAGTGTGTGTGTGAGTCATACTCTTGTTTAAGAGTGTGTTTGTGAGTCATACTCTTGTTTAAGAGTGTGTGAGTCATTAATGTATTCTGTTTCTGTATGCGCTGTCCGAATTTGTTTTAGTGAACAACTTCCGTCCAGAGGGAGAAGTCATTTGTGCGCCCTCTAGAAAATCGCCAGGGAAGCGACCACAAGTGGCGAGTGTAGTTTCTGCTGCATCTGAACACTCTCCACACACACCTGCACCAAGACAGCGAGACTCCGCAACCAAATGCATGCTATTCACAGTCTAAAGGGTAATTAACATACCAGCAAGACCAAAGGTGCACTTGCAACGGTTATTATATATTGCTATTACAGCATAATATAACAATAATAATAAAAGTAGCCAAAGGCTGCTTGCATTTCTTGAAAGCCCTTACACCAGCCTGAACGGGATAATACACAACCGTTACACCTCACTGAAGTGTTGATTCACTATATGGACTATAGATCATGTGTTGCTCAGGTAATTCATGTTAATAAATACCTTGAAGCAAATACAAGCCACACGCCATTGCGCCACAATAACCGTGCGGCGTAAGGAAAATGGTCTACGCATGTTGTTCACTACCTCGTGTGCTTGAACGGACACAATACGTTCAGGAGATGTATATTAGGCTACTGTATTTTCTCATGTTGCAGCGCATAGAACCTCTATTGAGAATAGGCTAACCTGCTAACCGCATTTTGCCAGCCTCACCGTATCCATGCCGTCAGTGCGACGCTAGAGCTCCGTCCTCTGATTGGACTAAACTCTAGGATTTGAAGCCCAGCATCCATCTTATTGGACAAACCCATGTCACCAGAATTTCTCGGAATGCATTTATCTGCAATCGCTAGTTTACTCTGCAGAACAACTTGTTACCACATAACGAAACAATGTATCTCTCACTCTGGTCACTAGAATGGCCTAGCAGACGGCAACACCGGGAGTGCAGTGTTCTTCTGATTTGTTCTAATGCCACGTTTTTTGGCGATAACAAGATATCCGCATTATCGGCATTCGCATACATCGTTGGCTACACAGACCAGTTTGACACGGACTCTACTCAAATCCTTTTACAAAAGCAGAAGACTTCTTAGCCTACATTTAATCTTTGTATAGCCTGTACACACCACATTTATGCATATGTCCATTACTTCTCAGTGTAAAAATTGATGGTAAGAGGTATATTTACACGTACCATTGCAATGTATAAAGTGAATATACGTGAGCAACTTTAGACTGTTGCGAAGTGAAAAAGGTATTACGCTACAACTTGCTTCCGGTGTGAGTATTTTACACGGAATCAATTAAGTATAATAAAGCGCAAGGGAAAACAGTTATTGTTGTATTAATCCCCGAAAATAAACAATATCAGGGTTTCTTCACTTCTTCCCCCACTTGATATTTGACTGCGGTCCAAACCTGGCAAAGCTGTCTCAGCTTGCTTTGAGAGACTTTGTTGCAATCGATTCAGTGAGTCCCCCCTTGTTCATTTCCGCAATCGCTGCAATTTGCATAGTAACCACGCGAACCCGGGCAGCAACTGAACGCCACTTCTTTCTTGCCATCTCCTCCCCTCGCGGAGTCACATAGCCTAGTGGCAAATCAGAGTCCGAGTCGAGTGCCACAGACCTCGGTCTGCGTTCTGCTCCCGCACGGAAAACCTTTTTTTCACCTACATATTGCTGAATACCACACTCTCGGCGCGCTTGGGACAGAGGGAGGAATGCCGCGGCGCCTATATTGCGATCGAAAAAACGTCAATAAGTATAGGCTATAGCGCATTCTTGCTGCTTTAGCACCAGAGCATTGTTGCAATGCTGGACATCTAAACAATATTATACCATCACAATGAGCATCTAAGAACTCCACTGATGGCGCAGGTTTACGGATGGTCGACAGAAACTAACACCAAATCTTTGCAGCGGATTTTCTACTGCTTCCCAACGGAGATATGGAAAATATCAACCAAAGGTGTGCGGTGGGTGGTATTGAATTAGAAGGTATGCATCATCATGTCATATGACAGTCGTAGGCCTGTTTGATGCTTCTACATTCAATTGGTGTGTGCATATAAAGTGCGATTGGATTCCTATGTCAATTTATACGTGTTCATTTAGCCTGTGTGTCTGAATTGTGTGGTAGCAGGCAAGTCAAGCAGCATATCTACATGATTGAATTGTTGTGGGCTGTATTTATTACTATGTGGATTTTGCCCTTGCGGTTGACTGCAGTTAGATATTTTGTGTGAAAGAGACCTAATTCTGCAACTGTAGCCGATAGTGCTGATATTATGTATGCGAATGTGGCTATACATTTTACAATGGGCATGACACGAAAAGTGGTGGTGGTGATTATTTGCTCAAATAGCCAAATAAACAGAATTTCTCAATGACAATGTGTTTTTTGCTTGTTATATGAAGTAGCCTAGCCTATGCGTGCGCACGTTTGGACTAGCAGAGGTGACATTCCACGGAACTCCAATGAGTGTCCCTCATTGAGGTCAAAGCCTCTTAACATTCTTTTGAGCGACGAGGGGCGGTGGTTCCCACGCATGGTGACGTGTACATGTCAAAACGCGTGTTGTGTGTGGAGACGTGCTGAACACAACGCTAATGACCTGCAGTAACGTGGATTTCAACGAGGCAGGCTCGAGCAGCGCATATCTTCAGTTTTCAGACAAGGTAGCCCACTGTTAAAATGTAGTTTATAAATAATTGTTTGATATTTTCACACTTCAAATAATGACCATATCTTCGTGCGCAAATGTTTCAACCCGTCATAAGCCAGCCGATGGAGTCATGTGGGTGGGAACCACATACACCTTGACTCTGGAATTTAACGAGTAAAAAAAATAATGTAAAAACAAACATGAAAGATCAGAAAGACACAAGCAGGCCTATAGTCCAACGATGTAGTCTAAACTCCGATATTAAACAAGTGTTTTATATTTAATATGATCATTTTTAACATACTTTTGTAATTAAAACAAGTTTGTCCGGAGTCATCATTTAAGTGTTTTCTCCTGTCTCAAATGGTCCATCCTTAGGTGCAGGTTGTACGTACAAAGCATACTCTTCTAACAGGTTTGCATGAAGTGTCAGAACTGCCACAGCTCCTTTTGTGGTCGCTATTTGCCACAGAGGAATGCCGTACCTGTCACTGGTTACTGTAGCTTACTTTTGCCCAGCCTCTTTGCCGTTCACATACAACAGCCATTCAATGTCAGGTAACCTAGAGGTTAAGAATGTTGAGCCTGTAACCGAAAGGTTGCTGATTCGAATGACCAAGCAGACTATGTGAAAAATGTGCCCGTGACGTGAGCAAGGCACTTAAACCTATTTGCTCCTGTAAGTCGCTCTGGATAAAAGCGTCTCCTAAATGACTCAAATGTAAATAGCATTGGAATCATTCGATCAAAGTTACTATCGGGTGAAATATGCATATTTAACTGATTTAGAAAATAGAACAAGTACGCCAATAAGCATATGCTACAGATATTACATTTACCAGAAACAAATGAGATCTCCTGTTAAATCTGTCAGGCTGATTGCTGAGGTGCCTTGAAAAAATCTATTGAATGCCAATATTAACTGGGCTTCAAGTCGAGTTTGATATTTTGGGTTCGAATATGTCTCATGTCATTTAAATCACATTCTTGATTTCAGATACTGCTGAGAAATTACCAACGTAATCAAACTGTACAAAGGGTTCACAAGAAATGAGTTTTACGCACAGACTGGACAAGGTTTGGGTAGCGCCCATACAGGGTTTAAGGGAGATAGTGCCCTGATACGCTTTAGGCCTATCAACAATGATCAATACTTTCAGTAACAGGTTTATTACATTCATATACCATGTGGTTTATCTATTAATTACCGCAAAAATAACATAAAGGGATTGGTTCGTAAAGTTAATTTTAAGCCTAAAAGGTGAACACATGAATTTATTCCAATTCCAAATGAAACCAATGCAATGCGCATATTCTGATTTTTATTGCTACTTGTTTTGTCGAGTAATATCGATCCAGTTCTTAGCTAAATCCCGTAACAGAATGGCTCGAGAGACGCCTTTATAGTATTTTCTGCCACAGGGGCTGCGCGCAGTTACAAAACAATCATATGAATAGCAAACACTGGAATAACCATGTCGAATATAGCCTATACGTTTTGAGACGGTCATTTATAGGACATCAGAATATAAAGGATGTGTTGGAACACCACAAAACTACATTTTGGAGTCTGTCATTCTCCGAAAGCTTCTGCTAGTACAAGGTAAAGCAAGTTTGGAGGATCATAAACCATATTAACGATGATTACAGGGCTATTCTTGAAGTGAAATATTATTATATGACTGTCATATGCGCGTTTCCGAATACAGGTTAAAGAGGAAGAACTGCCTGCACGCATTGTCACCAACATTGTCTCCAACTTTCAGATGTACCAGTTCTTTTCACAGCTCCAAAGTTCTGATCTGACATTTGCGGAGGTAATCAAAAGAGTTGGTACAAACTTGCATAGATATTAAAGGGTATTCGGCCATTTCATTATCGGCAGTAAATTGAATCAAGCATGTGAAAACTTGATTCAGAATTTAATAAAGTAGTTGGTATTCGTATTAAGACATGTGTGTCAGTAGTTTGCGTTAGCCTGTTGGGTTAGTGCAGTAAAACAAAGCTGTCGTAGGCTATTCTTCATGACATCAATCTTACTAATAACTCACGACTAAAACAGCTGAAAAACTGCAATTCTGGGCAATGCCCAAAAAACATGAAACGTGAAGACTATGGTCACAGCCTAAAACAGAGTTTTGAAAAACGTTTATTATACGTCCCACGTTCTTCGATGTGTAAAGGAAACACTGTTGCTATATGTTTGTTGTAGGCAAGGATGAGAACTCAAAATACATTTATACAGACTATTTGGGGTAATCAAATACTTGTCGGCTGTTTCAAAGCAAACAATTTAAAGGCGTTTGGTGACCTGCTAATGCCTCATCGAAATCTAAACCTTTATGGTAAATGGTGTTGAGACTTGTTTTTGTTGTTGTTGTGATGTTTAATGTAGAATAGATTATCTCCCATAGCTGCAGGTCGACTTTTATAAGATATGGTAAGAACGGTATAGGGTAATCTCATTTTATATCACCCATGGCGGGCTAGACAGACACCGTTTTTTATCCATCTTGACAACTTTTAGTCTGAATCAGATAAAGTAGATTCTGCTTTGAGGTAAAGGTACACCATTCTCCACAAATACGGAACTAATTCATTTGGGATGGGTTATTTGCAAAAACAATCTACCCATAATTTAAAGCTACTTTAATAGGAGTGGTTAGAGCATTATATTTTGGTTCAAATATAGGCCTACCTGTGAATGAACTGAATACACGTGTCAAGAATAGGCAAAAATAGGCCTTTTAAATGGAAACATTCGCAACACCAAAGTAATGTTAGGTCTAGCCTATTCCTATTCCACAATACATGTTGCCAATCTGTTTTTGTCATTCAGGGATGATGTCTTAAAAACATTCTGATTTTTTAAATGTACATTATGTTCAGATGGTGCATGATTTGAACAATGCTTAAAATGAGTGTTCGAAGGCCTTATAACCAACATATTTATAGAAAGGATAGAAGTCTTGCAATTGTGTTATTGACATTAATTGAAATAGAATTTCAATTATACAGCCGATTTTGAACTACAAATTAATTACACATGCCTGTATTCAACTATTATATTTTGTAATCATGAAGTCACTCAAAAACTAGTTGTTTGTCAATACAAACATATATAGGCCTAAATAAACTACATAATCAAGAAATGCATGTTTAATGTTTTCATCGTCATTAAATCGGCGGATTTGTGTCTTTGAGCACCAAAGGAGTCATTCATACATGTTCGTTATTTCGATGCCCAGTGTCATGTTAAAAACTACACGGACACACTGCTTCAAATATACTCCCTCTGCACATTAAAGATCGACACTCCATCTAGAGGTTTATCATCGAAACTACATTATCTGAGCTTCTGTCAGAAACAGTCTACAAACATCGTTTCAAACGGGCATGGGTTAGGTATGAACTTTTAATTTACGAACTGATCTATTTTTCCTTGCGAAATTACATGGTTTTGAAATATGGCCCCAAAATGGTGTAGATAGAAGTAGTTATTCATCATATAAGTACTCAACAACCCATATTTTTGGTGCTAATAGTTGTCTATGATATACAATAATAGGCCTATCTCTAAAATAAGACCTCATCAAAAGTAGGCTGCATGGTGAAAACGAACTCTAAACTCCCAGTGCCTCTATATTCAACTGTCTGAAAATTCAATGCATAAATGAAGGCAAATAATTTGAGAAGGGGGGTGGGGTGGAATATGGAATATTATTAAAGACAAATGTTCGTTACAAAGATCAGAGATCTTCCTCGTATAGTATTTATCTATTAAAGCATCAATATGCATCCTGATATAATGTTTAACCAAATAAATGTGTATTTGAAGCCAACTTCTGTCTATATGCAGTAAAATGAACAATACATTCACAAAATTATAATTATAAAAATAAATATAATGCATAGACAAAAAAACAAATTCACAAATGTTGGATGTAAACGTATTTTCCTGTTATTCTCTCGAATAGATTAGTAACATTTAAATAAATGCTTCATTTAACAATAACCCTATAATAACACGTTTTTGATAGCAATGATAATTAGTTGGTATTTATTATACAATGCATACATTTTATATATATAATATATATATCTTTCTAATTGCAGTGAAAATATGCTTTAATGTCTAATGGGGTCCTTACATGAATTAATTCGGTTATTGCATTTTCGATACCGTCTCGTAAACATCTACTTTTTAAATGTAACCTTTATTTTACTAGGCAAGTCAGATGATGGCATACACCTGACAAAACCGTCGACGCTAGGCCAATTGTGCACCGCCCTATGGTACTCCCAATGACGGGAGTAGCATAGGGCCTGGATTCGAACCAGGGAGTCTGTAGTGACGCTTCTAGTAGTGAGATGCAGTGCATTATATACCACTGCGCCACTCGGGAGAACAAGTAATGTTCTGTTTTTAAGAAGGTGATCTGGTTGTAAAGATGATTTTAACGAAGAAAATACCCACTGAACTGCAACCCACGTCATAGTGCACTGTCTCCCTGAGAAACGCGCGGTTCCACTCCTTTTGACACAATTCACAATTATACCACGGGGGGGTATTTTTTCCAACATAAAAATTCTGAGGCACCACCACTCAACATATACTAACTAACTAACATATATAGACTTCAACTGTAGGCTCTATACCATACTCTGAACATGTTAGAAGTGTTTTTTCATCCATCACCCAGCACCTGCATGTGTGTGTGTCAAGGTTTCTGTGAACAAGGCTGCCCTGAAGTCATAATAGGTTTCTGTCACACACACACACACACACACACACACACACACACACACACACACACACACACACACACACACACACACACACACACACACACACACACACACACACACACACACACACACACACACACACACACACACAACTGCCTTGGTAAATAAAACATTCCTCAATATGTCCACTTGGTCCAAGATGGCTGTGAAATGGCATTTTGGGGGAGAGAGTGTGTGTGTGCTAATATGCTAGCCCCAGGGTAATTACACTATCCAGTTCTGGAGCAGCTTGCCGCCGAGGCCCCTCCATAACAGCCCTTATGAATAAACAAGCAGCGCGTCTGTGGATCCCCTTACTGCCTGTAACACTACTGTGCCCTCCGGAGACGCCCTGGCACCAGTCTACTCTACCCAACACTTCAACCAAACAACCAACGCTGGAAACACATTACCCAAACGGAGGGGATGGTGCTTTTTACTGATTTCATCAATGACCAGTGAGAAAACAACAGTCGATTTTTAAGCCTTGGCCAGCCACATGCTTATGACTAAAGCAAAGCAGCAAATGAAAAAGTTACAGCTTTTTTTTACTGGGTAAAAAAAAGCCTATAGGCAGCCAATGTGTGTGATGTGCTAGCATATTCAGAGAGTGCATGGTGGCATGAGGGGGAAATCTCCACAGAGAGCGAGAGAGAGGGGGAATGAAGGGGGTTACTGGGCGGTTTGGACCCAGTTGGCACCACCTGCTGCCAGCCACTGGAGGTTGGCCCAGATCGGTCCACAGCTCTGGAGGTTAGCCAAGACCAGTCCACAGATCAGCCTCCTCCTCTGCCTAGACCAGTCCACAGATCAGCTTCCTCCTCGGCCTAGACTAGTCCAGAGATCAGCCTCCTCCTCGGCCTAGACCAGTCCACAGATCAGCCTCGTCCTCGGCCTAGACCAGTCCACAGATCAGCCTCGTCCTCGGCCTAGACCAGTCCACAGATCAGCCACCTCCTTGGCCCACACATCAACACAGCTGCCTCCTGGATCACTCACTTAACAACTTGCTCTGTGACAGTGCCAAAAACCGAACCATTACAAACCAATAAAAAACTATAAAACTGTCTCCATGAATTATGTATGATATGAAAAGGTGGTCACAAAACAGAGGAACACAAGAGGAACTATATTTACTGGCTGCACATCTCTTTTTATTAATGACACCAAACTAATTCATTAAATGCAACAAAAAAACAGTCTATTTAATGCATCTCTCAAAACAGGTTAGTTTGTTGGAAGTGACCTTTAAAGCCGGGTTTCCCAAACTCAGTCCCCCAGGTTCGAGTTTGGGAAAGCTTACTTTAAAGGTCTGTGTGGATTTGGACCGTGTTCCACTTGGCAATTGAAAAAGTAAAGCTCTGTCGTCCCTCAGCTGCTCCACTATTTGCTCCATTATTTGCTCCAGTATTTGCTCCACTATTTGCTCCACTATTTGCTCCATTATTTGCTCCACTATTTGCTCCACTATTTGCTCCATTATTTGCTCCACTATTTGCTCCATTATTTGCTCCATTATTTGCTCCATTATTTGCTCCACTATTTGCTCCATTATTTGCTCCATTATTTGCTCCACTATTTGCTCCACTATTTGCTCCATGTCTAAGTGGTAGCAGCAGAGCCTAGAAGCCTTGCGCGGAGCAGAGCACTACGGCGCGGCACGTTAACAGAAGCCCTGATAAAAAGGGAAGCCAGTTGTGCTATGAAAGTAGAGGGTGGGCGAACAGATGGGCCCTGGGAAGAGCAGGGGGAGACCGGATACCGCCACATGTCACCAATACCAACCTCCTGTGTGTGTGTGTTTCAGAAAAACACAACACACACATCCAACTTGCACAATAATCACTCTCACACACACACACACACACACACACACACACACACACACACACACACACACACACACACACACACACACACACACACACACACACACACACACACACACACACACACACACACACACACACACACACACACACACACACACACACACACACACACACACACAGGAGTGCTTTATCTGGCAATGGCAAATGAGCTGGTCCTCTTTAAACAGATACTGTAGCTCCACACACTGTGGCCATTTCCCTCTGCAGCTGCTGCTGTGACAGAGTGACGTAGTAACAGCCAGCCGCTGCCACCTGTCTGCCACAAACTTGCCCCTCTCTAAACCCAGCACAGCAAAGAATCAACAGTGACAAGAACTACATCCTTCATGACGAAGGCCAAACCCACTACCTCAGTATCACCATGAGGCGTCTTACAATCCAAAACCACTACCTCATACCTCAATATAACTGAGATCTACAATCCAAAACCACTACCTCATACCTCAATATAACTGAGATCTACAATCCAAAACCACTACCTCATACCTCAATATAACTGAGATCTACAATCCAAAACCATTACCTCATACCTCAATATAACTGAGATCTACAATCCAAAACCACTACCACATACCTCAATATAACTGAGATCTACAATCCAAAACAACTAGCTCATACCTCAATATAACTGAGATCTACAATCCAAAACAACTAGCTCATACCTCAATATAACTGAGATCTACAATCCAAAACCACTACCTCATACCTCAATATAACTGAGATCTACAATCCAAAACCACTACCTCATACCTCAATATAACTGAGATCTACAATCTAAAACCACTAGGTCATCTACCTCACCCTTAGGCCTCTCTGATACACTGCGGAAGCCTCAGCACCTCCACCTACAGACAGTGATTGTCATCATAATGTAGGTTATAGGACGTGTCAAGGTGGTGAGACCTGCAGCTGTTCTGGGCCGGACTGTAGTAGAGTCGCCAAGTCAGCAGCCATGCAGAATCCAACTGATACGTCATACACTGGGAGGGACGTGTCAAAAACGGATGCAAGTATGGCTCATCCATGTGTAAATATACAACAGCTCAGATTCTTCCCTCAGAGTCCCTCTCTGGAACAATACAAGAAGCTAAGAACTTGTATGAGGAGGGGTCAAACACAGAGAGGTCCGAAAATAGTGGTATGTGGAGGACAGTCGGAGAACATGAAGTACATTTCTTCCTTTCTTTACCCCCACACATACACACACCCACACATCTTATGCCTCCCTCCAACAGATTGCCCACGCATACCAGGTTTGGTGGGGCACCAACCTGACAAGGAGCCCAACATTATTTAGTCTTTAAAAGAGGCCTGCGGGCGAGTTTCTAACGTACGCAAGCTGTTGGCATGGCCAGGCATATGCTGGGTCTAGCTCACGCAGATCCCCCCTTCCCCCTCACTCCTGCTGTTTACTAGACAGGCAGGCCTGGAAGTAGCTGCCTGCAGCAACCTAGCATGGATGTGACCTTCTCTCCTCACTACACAGGGGCTTGGTGATGTGGTCCAAAATAATTCAAACCATTATCAGCATAAATGATGAAGGATGATAGAGGCTTTCCTTTTGGGACAAAGTTCAGGTGTGGCACAGCGTCTGTCTGAAAGTGTTTGCTGTCATTTGGTTCACGCGAAAAGTACTGTAGTGCCAATATTGTGGATGGCTGGAGTCCAACCGTGTGTCGAGATATTGACACTTAGACATAAAGGGTTCAACTCAGAACGTGGCGAGGCATTACATTATAGAAGATGTCCTGGGCTAATAGTATAAGAAATAACACACAAAAAAACAAAATACTGCAAAGCTGCTTAGGAGCTAGAAGCAGAGCTACTATGTCTGTCAGCACCATCTTATTGTTTTTCTCGTCGCTCACAGGATCCGCTGTAGGTACAGGGCTTTGTGTGTGTGTGTGTGCGTATGCATGCAGCTGATGCAGTGGCTTCGCCCCACAGAGAGCTCCACTGATAGGCTAGACACACGAGGCGCGCATGCACGCACACACACACACACACACACACACACACACACACACACACACACACACACACACCATAAGACACCTGACAGCTGTTCCCAAATAAAAAAAACAGGAGATCTGCACACACAGCTGGATGTGGAGACGGTACCATCCCTCCCACCTCTCACCTCCACAGCATAGCTCCCCCACCACGGCCCACCACGGCACGGTGGTGTATTTGACAGGTGACTGGGATAAAATTAACTAAAGGGAGGATTCAGAGGCTATCCGTAAATTACAGTCGTTCATTATGGAGTAGAGGGAAAGAGAGAGCCTTCAGCGACTGTAACATGCCCAGGCTTTTTGGGCCCAGCTGGGATAGATGAGGGAGTAGAGAGATAAATGGTTGGCCTGCACTCCGATAACCACAGCGAAAGACGCACTGGTAAAAAATGGTTGTAGATCCGTGAAGAAAAATAGCTACCTATGTAAAATAAATAAAATAATAAAATAAATAATTCTATAAATAGTAGTTCCCACTTGTTCTTGAATAACTGTCTAAAGTACACTAAGCTGGTTCTCATACATACAGCTTCATTCTTGTAAAGCTGGTTGGCAAAGATTAAGGTGACCATTCCCCAGGCTAACAAGATCAGCCTAACCATCACCACAATAGCATAATCGTTTAATGCTTTTTTAATTGAAATACCACCGTCCTATACTTTCAGTGCGTATGTGGAGATAGACTGAAGACTGGGGCCTAATGTCATCTGTATATTCATTCCATATCCCTTGTATAGGTGGGATGTCTGCTGTGAGCTATAGAGCTTCATTGTAGACGGTGGCATTAGCAGCCGCGGGACTTTCTGGCTCCTCTCTGTGGAGTGGCGTGGAGAGCCCGGCTTGGGCCACTCTCCTGGGGTGTGACTAACGCAGGGCGACAGTGCCAAGGCAGGAGAGGGCCGCGGCCTGCCAGGGAGCTCGCGCTGCTCGGCTCGGCTCAAGGCCACCTTTGTTGTGAGCCCACTATCTTACCACAACATGTGCTTCTGTCAGGCCGAAGCTGGCTAAATCCCTTTTAGAGAACCCAAATCCTCCTTGATGAGCTCCCATGCTCCCCTTTAATGTCTTAATTTTCTGTACATATTTATTTTGTAGCTTACTGTTGAGATGAGGGGGAGGTGGGGAGGAGAAGAGGAGGGTAGTTGGGGAGAAGGGGAGGTGGGAAGGAGGAGAGGAGGGTAGTTGGGGAGGAGGAGAGGAAGGGCGGGAGAGAGGAAGGGAGTTGGGGATGTGGCGAGAAGGGGAGGAAGAGAAATGGAATCAGAACAGGTAAGTAATTCATCACTACATTATGCCTCTACAATAAAGCTGGCTGACTGCTGGGAAAGCTTTGATCTTTTTGAATTAATATTCATTTTGCTGTGCTGTGAGTGAAACTTTGGGATTATAACTGTTTCACTGAAAATAAGTAGCACATTGTATGGATTCTATAGATTAATTCATGAAAAGGATTAGTGTGCTACATCGACAGGTCTCGTGAAAAGGGTACTCAATAGCATTCATGTTAAATTAAAATAATAATAATTCAATATAAACAGTTGTCACAAAAAATATTGCTTTCACAGAAATATCTGAAGAAATAAACATCAAAAACAAAGGCAAACCAAAAGAAAATCTGAATACAAAATGATTGACTAAAAGGAAATGTCTAGCACGTCTTTCAAAGCAGCTTCAGCCTTGGAGTAATGTCTCCCCTTGGTGGCGATTGACTGCTAGTGCACAGCTCCGAGTTAATTAGTGACTCAATGAAACCCATCACTGCATCAAGTAAGACAGGGTCCACACTATAGGGTGACCTTTTTACGTCATGTATTACACAACAACCCCATAGCAACTAGAATAGAAAATAACAGTTTGTCCAGTCTCCTGGTCAGGCTAGAAAGTCTTGCCAAAGCAAGTGAAAAAGATAATAAACAAAAGTGAAATAAACAGATTTTTTTTTACAGTAAGTTAAAGATATTTAAGAGTAAGAATAAAGATATTTCAAATGTCACATTATGTGCAAATAGTTAAAGTACTTAAGAGAAAATAAGTCAACATAAATATGGGTTGTCCTTTTCTTGTGGCAACAGGTCACAAATCTTGCTGCTTTGATGGCACACTGTGGTGTTTCAACCAATAGCTATGGGAGTTGATCAAAATTGGGTTTGTATTCAAATTCTTTGTAGGTCTGTGTAAACTGAGGGAAATATGTGTCTCTAATATGGTCATTCATTTGGCAGGAGGTTAGGAAGTGCAGCTCAGTTTCCACCTCATTTTGTGGGCAGTGTGTACATAACCTATCTTCTCTTGAGAGCCAGGTCTGCCTACGGCAGCCTTTCTCAATAGCAAGGCTATGCTCACTGAGTCTATACAGTACATAGTCAAAGCTTTCCTTAAGCTTGGGTCAGTCACAGTGGTCAGGTATTCTGCCACTGTGTACTCTCTGTTTAGAGCCAAATAGCATAATTTTTTGGGTTAGTTCTTTACAATGTGTGAAGAGATTAACTTTTTGTTTGCTCATGATTTGTTTGGGTCTAATTGTGTTTCTGTCCTGGGGCTCTGTGGGGTGTGTTTGTGTTTGTGAACAGAGCCCAAGGATCAACTTGCTTAGGGGACTCTTCTCCAGGTTCATCTCTTTGTGGGTGATGGCTTTGTTATGGAAGGTTTGGGAATTGCTTCCTTTTAAGTGGTTGTAGAATTTAACAGCTATTTTCTGGATTTTGATAATTAGCGGGTATTGGCCTAATTCTGCTCTGCATGCATTATTTGCTGTTTTACGTTGTACACAGAGGATATTTTTGCAGAGTTCTGCATGCAGAGTCTCAATTTGATGTTTGTCCCATTTTGTCAATTCTTGGTTGGTGAGCGGACCCCAGACCTCACAACCATAAAGGGCAATGGGTTCTATAACTGATTCAAGTATTTTTAGCCAGATCCTAATTGGTATGTCGAATTTTATGTTCCTTTTGATGGAATAGAAGGTCCTTCTTGCCTTGTCTCTCAGATCGTTCACAGCTTTGTGGAAGTTACCTTGGGCGCTGATGTTTAGGCCGAGGTATGTATAGTTTTTTTGTGTGCTCTGGGGCAATGGTGTCTAGATGGAATTTGTATTTGTGGTCCTGGCCACTGGACATTTTTTGGCCCACCATTATTTTTTATCTTACTGAGATTTACTGTCAGGGCCCAGGTCTGACAGAATCTGTGCAGAAGATATGGGTGATGCTGTAGGTCCTCCTTGGTTGGGGACAGAAGCACCAGATAATCAGCAAACAGTAGACATTCAACTTCAGATTCTAATAGGGTGAGGACGGGTGCTGCGGACTGTTCTAGTGCCCTCGCCAATTCGTTTATATACAGTGCATTCGGAAAGTATTCAGACCCCTTCCCTTTTTCCACATTTTGTTACGTTACAGCCTTGTTCTAAAATGGATACAATAATTTTTCCACCTTATCAATCATCACACAATACCCCATAATGACAAAGTGAAAACAGATTTTTAAAAAGAAAAAAAAGAAATACCTTATTTACATAATATTCAGACCCTTTGCTATGAGACTCGAAATTGAGCTCAGGTGCTTCCTGTTTCCATTGATCATCCTTGAGCTGTTTCTACAACTTGGAGTCCACCTGTGGTAAATTCAATTTATTGGAAATTATTTGGAAGGCACACACCTGTCTATGTAAAGGTCCCACAGTTGACAGTGCATGTCAGAGCAAAAACAAAGCCATGAGGTTGAAGGAATTGTCTGTAGAGCTCCGAGACAGGATTGTGTCAAGGCACAGATCTGGGGAAGGGTACCAAAACATTTCTGCAGCATTGAAGTTCCCCAAGAGTGGCTTCCATCATTCTTAAATGGAAGAAGTTTGGAACCACTAAGACTCTTCCTAGAGCTGGCCACCTGGCCAAACTGAGCAATCGGGGGAGAAGGGCCTTGGTCAGGGAGGTGACCAAGAACCCAATGGTCACTCTGACAGAGCTCCATAGTTCCTCTGCAGCATTGGGAGAATCTTCCAGAAGGACAATCATCTCTGCAGCACTCCACCAATCAGGCCTTTATGGTAGAGTGGCCAGACGGAAGCCACTCCTCAGTGAAAGGCACATGACAGCCCACCTGGAGTTTGCCAAAATGCACCTAAAGGACTCTCAGACACCGAAAACAAGATTCTCTGGTCTGATGAAACCAAGATTGAACTCTTTGGCCTGAATGCCAAGCGTCATGTCTGGAGGAAACCTGTCACCATCCAGCATGGTGGTGGCAGCATCATGCTGTGGGGATGATTTTCAGTGACATGGACTGGGAGACTAGTCAGGATCGAGGGAAAGATTAACAGAGCAAGGTACAGAGAAATCCTTGCTGAAAACCTGCTCCAGAGCACTTAGGATGTCAGACTGGGGTGAAGGTTCACCTTCCAACAGGACAATGACTCTAAGCACACAGCCAAGACAATGCAGGAGTGGCTTCAAGAAAAGTCTCTGAATGTCCTTGAGTGGCCCAGCCAGAGCCCGGACTTGAACCCGATCAAACATCTCTGGAGAGACCTGAAAATAGCTGTGTAGCGGCGCTCCCAATCCAACCTGACAGAGCTTGAGAGGATCTGCAGAGAAAAATGGGAGAAACTCCCCAAATACAGGTGTGCCAAGCTTGTAGCATCATACCCAAGAAGAGTCGAGGCTGTAAAAGGTGCTTCAACAAAGTACTGAGTAAAGGGTCTGAATACTTATGTAAATGTGGTATTTTATATATGGGGTATTGTGTGTAGATATATGAGAGGAAAAAACTATTTAATAAATTTTAGAATAAGGCTGTAATGTAACAAAATGTGGAAAAAGTCAAGGAGTCTGAATACTTCCCGAATGCACTGCATGTGTTGAAGAGGGTGGGGCTTAAGCTGCATCCCTGTCTCACCCCACAGCCCTGTGGAAAGAAATGTGTGTGTTTTTTGCCAATTTTAACCACACACTTCTTGTTTGTGTACATATATTTTATAATGTGATATGTTTTCCCCAAAAAACTTTCCAGCAATTTGTATAGCAGACCCTCATACCAAATTGAGTCAAAAGCATTTTTGAAATCAACAAAGCAAGAGAAGACTTTGCCTTTGTTTTGGTTTGTTTGTTTGTCAATTTGGGTATGCAGGGTAAATACGTGGTCTGTTGTATGGTAATTCAGTAAAAAGCCATTATTATTTTTATAAATGTTTTACTTTTTACCTGGTAGTTACAGTCTTGTCCCATCGCTGCAACTCCCATACGGACTCGGGGTAGTCGAAGGTCTAGAGCCATGTGTCCTCCGAAACACGACCCTGCCAAGCACTGCTTCTTGACACACTGCTCGCTTAACCCGGAAGCCAGCCGCACCAATGTGTTGGAAGAAACACCGTACAGCTGGCGACCAGAGTCAGCTTGCAGGCGCCCAGCCTGCCACAATGATTTGCTAGAGCGTGATGGCACAAGGAAATTCCAGCTGGCCAAACCCTCCCCTAACCAGGAAGACGCTGGGACAATTGTGCGCCGCCTCATGGGTCTCCCGGTCACAGCCGATGCAGTGCTTTAGACCACTGCGCAACCCGAGAGGACGTAAAAAGCCAATTTGACATTTGCTCAGTACATTGTTTTCACTGAGGAAATGTACTAGTCTGCTGTTAATGATAATGTAGAGGATTTTCCCAAGGTTGCTGTTGATGCATATCCCACGGAAGTTATTGGGTCAGACTTGTCTCCCCTTTTGTGGATTGGGGTGATCAGTCCTTGGTTCCAAATATTGGGGAAGATGCCAGAGCTAAGGATGATGTTAAAGAGTTTTAGCATAGCCAATTGGAATTCGTGGTCTGTATATTTTATTATTTCATTTAGGATAGCATCAACACCACAGGCCTTTTCGGGTTGGAAGGTTTGTATTTTGTCCTGTAGTTCATTCAATGTAATTGGAGAATCCAGTGGGTTCTTGTAGTCTTTAATAGTTGATTCTAAGACTTATATTTAATCATGTTTAAGGCTCCAGGGTGGCGCAGCGGTCTAAGGCACTGCATCTCAGGGCTAGAGGCGTCACTGCAGACCCTGGTTTGATTCCAGGCTGTATCACAACTGGCCATGATCGCGAGTTCCATAGGGCGGTGCAAAATTGGCCCAGTGTCGTCTGGGTTAGGGAAGGCTGTTGTTGTAAATAAGAATTTGTTCTTAACTGACTTGCCTAGTTAAATAATGATAAAATAAATGTATATGTTTTTGCTGTTTGTTCTTTGTTATAGGGCCAAAAACATTGGAGAAGTGGTTTACCCATACATCTCAGTTTTGGATAGATAACTCATCGTGTTGTTGTTTGTTTAGCGTTTTCCAATTTTGCCAGAAGTGGTTAGAGTCTATGGATTCTTCAATTACATTGAGCTGATTTCTGATGTGCTGTTCCTTCTTTTTCCGTAGTGTATTTCTGTATTGTTTTAGTGATTCACCATAGTGTAGGCGTAGGCTCAGGTTTTCTGGGTCTCTATGTTTTTGGTTGGATAGGTTTCTGAATGCACTCTTCATCAAACCATTTGTCATTATTGTTCATTTTCTTATGGTTTCTGATTCTAATTCTTAGATTTGATAGGGAAGCTGAGAGGTCAAATATACTGTTTAGGTTTTCTACTGCCAAGTTAACACCTTCACTATTACAGTGAAATGTTTTGTTCAGGAAGTTGTCAAAAAAGGAAGGAATTTGTTTTTGCCTAATTGTTTTTTTGGTAGGTCTCGCTCTCTCTCCCTGTTTTGAGAGGGCGCAAAAAGCGCTAGGAGTGCCCTCCATTCCTCTCCCATTGTTCCCCCTCTCTCAGTATCCCTGGTTGGAGAGGCAGAGTTTCTATAGGCCCGGGGCATTAGAAACAGTACCCCGTCTCTTTGGCAAACAGTCAGGATGCATCCCAAATGGTACCCTATTCTCTACATAGTACACTACTTTTAATCAGAACACTAGGTGCCCTGGTCACAAGGGAATAGGGTGCCATTTGGGATTAAACCTCAGTCCAATCCTAACTAGGTCCAGTTACAGCATCACTGTCACTGAATAAAGCCTGAATAAAGAGTAAATGGATCACTTTCATTACAATCACACACACGTGAGAAGTAATTAATACCACAACAAAATTATCCAGAAGTTGAATCAAGCAGTTTTATTTTATTGGCACTGTGGTTCATCTGTGGTGGGTAGACAGTACAGCAGCCAGAAACATTTTGAATGCTGAAAACGAGAGAAGCACGCCACCTTGTGTTAACAAACAGTACAATGTATGACGAAAAAACAGAGCCGTCTGTTCAACCAGAGAACTTATTCATAAAGCAGAAAAGGAGGAGTGCGGATCTAGGATCAGTTTAGTCTTTTAGGTCATAATGATGAAAATTATATGGAACTTTCGTTTTCATTGCAAAATGCTACAATGTGCACTAATGAACGCGGCCTGTCAGGTGGGGTGAGAGATGGACGTGGCTGGGGTAAAGGGCCGTAGGTACATGCCACAGAGTGGAGATGAAGGATACTGCATGGAGAACTGGGTCAGAGGGACACCATCACTCACTGGCCCTGCGCTCACTCTCACGCAGTGAGGGGTAGGGGAGATGGAACAGCGGAGGGCAAGGAGGGTGTGTGTGTATGTGTGTGTGTGTGTGTATGTGTATGTGTGTGTGTGTGTGTGTGTGTGTGTGTGTGTGTGTACGCAAATCTTATGATCTCCCTGACTCTATGCATAGAAGACACTCTGCTTCTTCTGTAAAGATGCAATGCTCTTTCACTTCATTTTAATTTTTCCTGTTGTCAGGGGCGTGTGTGTGAGGGACCGGCTGGCCTGGCTGGCCCAGCTGGAGACCAGGGGCCGGTGGTGGTGGGCTTCAGGACCACACAGAGACGAGCCAAACCAGAGAGGGAGGCCAGGCCAAGTGGTCTAGTGAGTTTGGTTTCCTGCTCTTCTGCATCTCATCACCCTCCGTCTTCCCCAATCTCCTTTTTATCTCTCTCTCTCTGTCCGTCTTCCTCTTTTTTGCTGGTCTCCCTTTCTCTCTGTGTCTGTCTCTCCTTCCTTCGCTCTTTCCCTCTCTCCTTATGCTACCTGATCCCGGCCCAGCTCTTAATTCTCCACGCTGCAGTATTAAATAGATATGCCCTGGTGAGCGAGAGGGTCAGCCCTTATTTCCGCAGAGCTTAATGAGAAGCACATTTCCGTGGTCCGCTCCGTAACCCCCCAGCCTTCACATCCTGTCCGCCAAGTTCCGGGGGTTACCCCCCCCCCCGAACCTGACCGGACTGCACGTCGTGGAGGTTACCACCGCGAACCTGATCGAACTGACTGGGATGATCAGCCCCCCGGGAGGGAGGAAGTGAGGTGGAGGAATCAGAAACCAACCCAAAACACCAGGGCACAGTACTGGACGAAGACTAATAAACACTGGATCGTCTTGTTCCTTTACGTCACAAAACGGGCTTCTCTTGCTAAAACCCTCATCACTAATTGCAAAGAAACTCACTGTAATTGGTTTTGTACAGACCCACCCACACATTCTGGCTGTGTCAGAGTGCTATGACTATCGAGTGGACTCGTATCTGGTCACAATAGTTGTTCACCTGCTTTAAATAGGGAAGGTGTGTGTGGTGTGTTTATGACAGGGCCTAGGAGGCGGTGTGTGTGATGTGGTGACTCCAGGCCTATCTGTCAGAGCTCTTGCTCCACCAGAAATAAGATGGCTCAAGTCCCTGGCCTCCTGCAACAACCTACCCTGTACACCTCTTATTTATCCACTCAGTCACCTGGCAGAGCCAGGCCACTGCCTTAAAGGGGCAATAGAGTATTTCTAGATTGGCCTTGGGGTGCACATGAGCTAAAAAGGGTCGCCAAAAATTGAACTCATTGCACAAACACAGGCATGTGTTTGCCATTAAGTCAAAAACCCAATTTTCTAGATCCATATAATTTTAGAGCCGAGAGGAGTGAAATGGTTTATGGCCCACATCTTATAAGCTCGGAACTCATTTCTACGTTCTCTAATGTCATACAAATCGTACTCCAAGCTCATGGCTTCAAAATCATAACCTTCACAGCCACTTGTGTCTTTGCTGCTATCGTGGGCATATGACTTGGGCTTCTTGTGAATAAAAGTTACAGAGTTCAGCCAGCCAAACAGGTTGAAGGTGGTGGTGGTGGTCTGGTGTCCTCTACTGCAGTAGGCCCTGGTGGGAGGGGAGGGCTTCTGTATCCCCCTTTCCTCCTCTGCAACATGTTCAACATGCTGACCTGGAAAACTCCCTGAAGTGGGTCCCCATCTCAGAAATACTTACGCAAGACAGAGTACACATACAAGAAAGTCACACACACACACTAAGGATGGGCATTTTAAATGATTTCACTATTCAAACAATACTATGCTTTTTTTTGTATATCCGGTGTGTGTGTACACATATGCGTGTGTGTGTGTGTGTGTGCACATATGTGCGTGTGTGTGTGTGTGTGTACACATGTGGGACAGCTGCAAACGGCTGGCACTGGGAATAGGTGCATCATGAATATTCAGGTAAAGCCTCTGGATGAAACAGCTGCCAGAGAGAGAACAAGAGGGAGAGAGAATGAGAGAGAGAGAGAGAAAGAGATCAAGAGAATGAGAGAGAGAGAATGAGAGAGGGGGCGGGGCAGAGAGAGAGAGAGTGAAAGATGGATCGAGAGAAAGAAAAAAGAAAGAGAGAGAGACAGAGTCCACACAGTTGGAAGGAAGGTCTGCTGTGGGGAACAGCCCATTAGGAGGAACAGCTTTGAGACAACAGAGAATACAACTCCTACTACACAGACAACCTGAGTTCTGATGTTTTGTTTAATTACAGCACAGACAATGCTAACTGCAGCCTTGGCAGCAGTTGGAGGGAGGCTTGATAGATCAGACACTATGTGAACAATACTAAACTAAAACAAACGCAACATGCAACAATTTCAACGGTTTTACTAAGTTTCAGTTCACATAAGGAAATCAGTCATTTTAAATAAAATCATAAGACCCTAATCTATGGATTTCACATGACTGTGCAGGGGTGCGACCATGGGTGGGCCGGGGAGGGCATAGGCCCACCCACTTGGGAGCCAGGCCCACCCACACGTGGTCTGCGGTTGTGAGACAGGTTGGACATACTGCCAAATTCTCTAAAACGATGTTGGAGGCGGCTTATGGTAGATAAATTATCATAAAATTATCTGCCAACAGCTCTGGTGGACATTCCTGCAGTCAGCATGCAAATTGCACACTCCCTAAAAACTTGAGACATCTGTGACATTGTGTTGTGTGACAAAACATTTTAGAGTGGCCTTTATTGTCCCCAGCACAAGGTTGACTTGTGTAATGATCATGCTGTTTAATCAGCTTCTTGGTATGCCACACCTGTCAGGTGGATGGATCATCTTGCCAAAGGATAAATGCTCACCCACAAGGATGTAAACAAATTTGTGCACATAATTTGAGAGAAATAAGCTTTTTGTGCGTATGGAACATTTATTTGATTTCAGGTCAGGAAACATGGGACCAACACTTTACATGCTGCGTTTATATTAATGTTCTGTAAATATATTAGAGAGAGAGAGACAAAGGTAGCCTAGTGGTTAAGAGTGTTGGGCCAGTAACTGAATGGTTGCTGGTTTGAATCCTAGAGCAGACTAGTTAGTGAGGGAGACATATCTCCTTCACTAACTTTAAACACCAGTTATCTGAGCAGCTAACCGATCGCTGCAGCTGTACATAGTCCATCTGTAAATAGCCCATCCAACTACCTACCTCATCCCCATATTGTTTTTATTTACTTTTCTGCTCTTTTGCACACCAGTATCTCTACTTGCACATCATCATCTGCTAAATTATAATTACTTGCTACTATAGCCTATTTATTGCCTACCTCCTCACGCCATTTGCACACACTGTATATAGGCTTTCTTTTTTTCTATTGTGTTATTGACTGTAAGCTTGTTTATTCCATGTGTAACTCTGTGTTGTATGTGTATAATTGTTATGCTTTATCTTGGCCAGGTTGCAGTTGTAAATGAGAACTTGTTCTCAACTGGCCTACCTGGTTAAATAAAGGGGAAATAAAAAAGAAAAAGGTGAGAAAATAAATCTGTTGATGTGCCCTTGAGCGAATCACTTAACCATAATTGCTCCTGTAAGTCACTTTGGATAAGCGTGTCTGCTAAAATGTACTTCTACAATTAAGTACTGGGATATACAGTATGATGTGGAACATTTTAGACTACTAAGGCACTACCACTTTAATTTCTGTTGGTCAGACATGAAATGGCAACAGAGAGCATCCCAGGGAATTTAAAGGACAATTCCACCCAAAAACTATATTTTGGTATTTGTTTGATTAGTCAATTGTCCCAAAAAGTTTTGCTTGTCAGCACTTAAGTTTTCAAGATATGTAACTCCCCGTACGATGCATTTTGCATCAGATGATGCAAAATATTTTCCTTTAAATTTAAAACATTGGTGGGGAATGCTCACAGTTTCTTTATGATCATGTAATCTAGTATTTTTATTGTGTTTTGTATTAACGTTTTGTGCAGGGCTCATTTGAAAAAAAACACATGGTCTCAATATGACACCCTGTTAAAATAAAGGTTGATAAATTGACTAACCAGAGAGTATTAGCTCCCCCTAGCATTGAAAATAGAATGAGTGAGGCCCTCACAGAATCGCAAAACACTGTTTTGTGGACTTTCACAACCTGCATTCTCTCTTAGTTGATGCTGTCATGAAATCAATAAAATCTATCATCTTATCATATGGATAGTGCATGGGATAATTCCATGGATAATGGGCCATTAAATATTTGTTAGAACACAAGTGAGAACATCATAATTTCCCTCTCGTTCCCTGGTTGAACTATCTGTAGGCTCTGTAGTATCCCATCTAGAGCAGATGTTAAAGTCAATCAGATGTCATTTCCTTACAGCAACAACCGCTTCCTTTCTTCAGACTATTCTTTTATCATGTACAGGGAATTTCTGCACTGCATGCCCTGGAGGCAGTTTCCAAACCGTGGGTTTCGGGGTTAAATCAAGTTCCCTACCAAACTTTTCCCCCTAAATATGACAATTCTAACGTTGACTCTCCTCCGCCCGGGGAATTAACACAAATCCTAATTTGGGCTGTCCAGATGTTTGAGCAACAACTGTCTGTTAAAGCTACTGCTCCTCAGGGGAGCCACCCTCATCACATGTGATTCATCTGATCACAACAACAACAAAACAATACCACCACGATAAGACCGAGAGTAGGTACTACTACATCCTCCTGATATTCATATAAAGTCCACTTCAACTTGGATATAAACTATAAATCTAAGACGCTCACAAATCCAGGTGAAGCGTATGCCTGTAGTATGTATTTTCTGTTGTCAGTTGAAAACTTTTACATTTAACGTTTAATTTAGCAAAAAACCTACGATTGAAATGATAATCTATTTCTAAACTGGCCTTGTGTATTTGCCAAGAAAAATGACCCAGAACTCTACTGAAGTTACTCTACCACCCCTCCCCTTTCAAAAGTGTGAAATGGAGAGAGGATTTAATTACATTTACTTCATCATTTTTGTTTATTTCAATTTAGTTCAACGTCTTTGATTTCTTCACGGTGTCCCAGTTATCGATGCGATACGAGCCAAATCTGTTTCGGAAACTTCTGTGTCACGGAAGTGATGCAGAGAGGAGAACAGATGGGATGAATTAATTAGCCCATGTCTGTTTAAGTAGAAAGGTATTTATTTGCGTGAGTGGCCAAGGAGCGGAATTACAGAAAGAAAGGGGAAAAAAGAGAGGGACAGGGGAGTACTTCTTTTTACAGAATCTCAATGAAACCGGCGTTTTCACAAGCTCACAGCGATCGGGTTGCAACACAGAGTGGTTTCGGGGAATTATAAATAAATACAAGTAAAATAGGCAATCTAGAGTGGAGGAAAGCTCTTTGTTTACGGGGGGCTTTGGAGACCTGAGACGGACCCTCCAAATAAATAAATACAACCGCTACAGGAAGTTCAGCTGCTTCCCCTCAGGTCCAGTTTAGTTTTATTAGCTACAGTCCTGTAGAGATACCAAACAATGAGTCCTTCTCCCCCCTCGCTCTGCCCCTGCACGCGTACCGCTCCCACAGTGGGTCTCTGGCCTCCTCCACAGCACTAGCACTGATCAAAGCAGTCACCTAGAGATCGCTAACAGACTTTCAGACTGAGATGCAGTCAGAATTCTTCCAGTAGGAATGAACAAGAACCAAACTGATTTGGCTTAACGTAGAGAATCTTTGAGAGTTGGAACTTCACCTCTGAAATAAAGTACCACCATGTTCTGCATCCATTTTTTAAACCTTGTCAATAATTGACACGCAGCATGCACCTGAAAATGGCAAAAGGCATGAGAGGACAGGTGCGAGGGGTTGAGCTCGGGCTTGGCTGAGGAGGCTGGCGAAACAACAGCTTGCTCTCAGTGGGGGTAACGCAGAAGGAGCAGGTGAAAAGATATCTATTGCACCTCTTTTACAGTGTGTACCTGACACCCATTTAGAGAGGGAGGGATGGAGGAAGGAGTACAGGAAGCCGGGCAATGAAGATGAGAGTGCAGACGCCATCTGGCAAAGGTTTGGGTCAGTAAGTCAGAGGAGAGGCCAGGCTATGCGAGGGTCAACCGCGGTGATGTCACTGTCTCTTATGAGCACAACCCTAGCACATACAAAACAAGGAGGCTACAGTCACATGGTTCCGCTCGGGGTGTTTTGAAAGAGCCCCATTATGGATTTCATCATCTGTCATTCACATTCTGTATATAATCAGCCTGAGAGCTTGTTTCTGTTAAGAGAAATAATCCTTGGCCAGCACCACCCCACCAGCAGGGGGTATCTTGGGATGTGAGGTCTGTCTGACCCATGGTTCCCACAGTGTGGTGTGTAATCTGAGCCAGAGGGCCATCCATACCCACAGCTTCAGTGATACTGACCACATACACGGCCAGCCAGGGCCAGCCAGACCACAGATCTCCAGCTGGGCTGTACTGTACACACTACAGTCATTTACAGGCTTAATTAAGGCTGCTGCGTCCGCCGTTCTCCCATTTCATTGTTCCTCTCCCTTAATGAGCCCTTTCATTCACCCCAAATGGCTCTTTTATTCACTCGGCGAGGAAGAGGAGCTTGATGCCTAAAACAAACTCCAACCGTGACTGTCTGGGATGGGTGGCCCGGGTGGGGTAAGGACGGGGGCAGTAAAAAGTGGGTTTCCCCCTCTCCTCCGTCCAGCAGTTTGGGGCTGGACTGGGACACCTAATATGGTTCACTAATTCTCCCGGTCGACTGGGCTCCCACAACCTTCTCTGGTTTCACCCTCTCTACAGCTTAGGAACCTGGGCCAATACATGGATGGTTTCACCCTCTCTACAGCCTAGGAACCTGGGCCAATACATGGATGGTTTCACCCTCTCTACAGCCTAGGAACCTGGGCCAATACATGGATGGTTTCACCCTCTCTACAGCCCAGGTACCTGGGCCAATACCTGGATGGTTTCACTCTCTCTACAGCCCAGGTACCTGGGCCAATACATGGATGGTTTCACCCTCTCTACAGCCCAGGTACCTGGGCCAATACCTGGATGTTTCACCCCCTTTACAGCCCAGACACCTGTGGTGATCAGCCACTGATCACTGGTAAAACTGGAGATATTGCCAACAGATCCCTGACCAAAACAGGCTGATTTTACAGCGATACAGAGAAAATTAAGAAGATGGAGTCATCAAGCAAAAAAAAAGCTAGCAACAAAAAAAAAGAATGCTACAAATATCTCTCTGTTGGATACCAGAAAATAGGGCCAAGAGGAGAGGAGCCGGGCTGTGGCAACGCTGGCACACTCATTCAGTGGGAAGATGGAAACAATTAGTGTTAAGGAGGACCTGCTCTGTGTTCACCGGGGGATGGTTTGGATTTGGGGTGAGGAGGATCCCCTGATTGCAGGAGGATGTATCCACTTTGGGAGGCCGGCCGGCGCTCTCACTTTCTCCAGGCCACGGTGGAGGTCAAGGGTCAGGGCCTCTGTGTCTCCAACCTAGTCTCCAACCCTGACTAACTGCTCCATCCCACATCAGAGACCGGTGTGGGATTCAGATTAGCCAACCACCATTTTCTCCCCAGTGTGCTCAAGGAAAAACATAATCTTGTGTACATACTCTAGGCCCAGAAAGGGAGCCCATGTGCCTGCCTTGTCTGCCAGCCCAGTGGGTCACCTAGCTCCTCTGGACAGATGGTTGCCTTAGCTATCTCCCCCACCAACCCCACCACCACCACTGTGTTCTTGGGGACCTTCAATGCTGCACAAATGTTTTGGTACCCTTCCTCAGATCTGTGCCTCGACACTATCCTGTCTCTGAGCTTTACAGACAATTCCTTCGACCTCATGGCTTTGTTTTTGCTCTGAAATTCACTGTGAACTGTGGGACCTAATATTCTATTTCATTTAACCTTTATTTAACCAGGAAAAGCCCATTGAGACCCAGAGTCTCTTTTTCAAGGGAGACCTGGCCAAGAAGGCAGCAACAATCAATACATTACAGAATTAAAACATACAACAACACAATACAACATGATCCAGCCTAAAAAAAAAGCATTTACACTCCTCCGTAACAGATTGTCCCATCAATATTTTAAATGAATTCAGTGGCATTAACATATCTATTAAGCATGGATTGTAGACTATTCCATGCCTCTGGTGCACAAGACGAGAAGGCAGTCTTGCCTAATACTTGCCAACCTCCCATTTGGCACAAGGTGCCATAGTGGGTGAGTGACTTGGCATTTGTAATAAAGCGCAAGGATGCGTGATACATCATTCTACATCTGCATTGCTTTCTGTTTGGAGTTTTAGGCTGGGTTTCTGTATAGCACTTTGTAACATCAGCTGATGTAAAAATGGCTTCATAAATACATTTGACTGATTGATGATAAACAGAGTCCAGTCTCTGTAAGACGGAGGAGGCTGCATGCATATACAACAAGTCACCATAATCAATTACAGAGAGAAAAGTGGCCTGAACAAGCTTCTTTCTAGCCATAAGCAAGCAAGCCTTATTACGAAAATATAAACTACATTTCAATTGAAGCTTCCTCACAAGATTAGCCATATGAACTTTAAAAGACAACTTGTCATCAAACCATATACCTAGATATTCGTAGGATGACACTTTTTCAATGGATAAGCCACCAGATGTGACAATGCTAACCTTCTCTGGTAAAGGTCAATAATTTAGTTTTTTTGTAGATTCAAGACCAGTTGAGCCCATAAAGGGAGGCCTGCAGTGACTGAAACGCAGTATGGAGCTCTTCAACAGCCTGAACCAGAGAAGGAGCACATCAATATATGACTGGATCATCTGCATATAGATGCAGCTTCGCTGGTTGCATCCCATGTCCCATTTCCCAAATCTATTAACCTCAAGATAGCTAGACTTGTGATTGTCAGTATATACGTATTGTGTTCTGTCAGAAAGATAGTTCCTAAACCGATTTACAGCCCCTTCACTGAGACCAATGTTCCGGAGTCTAGCTAGCAACCATTCATGGTCACCTGAATCAAATGCTTTTGATAAATCAACAAACAGAGCAGCACAACGTTGCTTTTTATCAAGTGCATTCATGATGTTATTTTCCGCTGCCATAGCTGCAGTTGTGGTGCTGTGCCCCGATCTAAAGCCAGACGAAACCATTATCAGTGTGTTCTTTTCAATTAAGAGGTTTTTAACTGTGAGTTCACTAGGGATTCATAGACTTTGGCCAGGATAGGGAGTTTGGAGATAAGACGATAGTTATTAGCATCTGAGGGATCTCCACCCTTTAGCAGTGGGAGGACATAAGCTGATTTCCAAATGCTGGGTATGGAATTGGTCAAGAGACTCAAATTGAAAATGTGAGCCACAGTAATAATTCAGTAATAATACCAGCTGCTATCTTTAAGAGGCAGGGGTCCAGGTTACCTGGACCTGCAGACTTTTTAGTGTCTATTGCCTTTAGTGCTTTATAGACCTCAGCATAAGAAACAGGCTCAAAGCAAATGGTTCACATAAGGGTCTATATCATAGTTTACTGTAATAGAGCTTACGTTAGAGACATGGTCCCCACCATTATCAAAAACTGAACCAGCAGATATGAAGTCCTTGTTTAAAAAATCCCTATAATATCGGCTTTATCCTTCACTTCATTAGAATCCATCATTAAATGGTCAGGAAAACCCGAGGATACATTATTATTTTTTAATTTTTTATTTTCACCTTTATTTAACCAGGAAGGCCAGCTGAGTTCTCATTTACAACTGCGACCTGGCCAAGATAACGCATAGCAGAGAGTCAAAAACAACAACACAGAGTTAAACATAAACAAACATACAGTCAATAACACAAAATAAAATACAAATAGAAAGATCTATGTACAGTGTGTGCAAATGTAGAAGAGTAGGGAGGTAGGCAATAAATAGGCCATAGAGGCAAAAATAATTACAATTTAGCATGAATTCTGGAGTGATAGATGTGCAGATGATGATGTGCAAGTAGAGATACTGGGGTGCAAAAGAGCAAGAGGATAAGTAATAATATGGGGATGAGGTAGTCGGGTGTGCTATTTACAGATTGGCTGTGTACAGGTGCAGTGATGGGTAAGCTGCTCTGACAGCTGATGCTTAAAGTTAGAGAGGGAGATATAAGACTCCAGCTTCAGAGATTTTTGCAATTCGTTCCAGTCATTGGCAGCAGAGAACTGGAAGGAAAGGCGGCCAAAGGAAGTGTTGGCTTTAGGGATGACCGGTGCAATATACCTGCTGGAGCGCGTGCTATGGGTGGGTGTTGCTATTGTGACCAGTGAGCTGAGATAAGGCAGGGCTTTACCTAGCAAAGACTTATAGATGACCTGGAGCCAGTGGGTTTGGTGACGGATATGTAGTGAGGGCCAGACAACGAGAGCATAGAGGTCGCAGTGGTGGGTAGTATATGGGGCCTTGGTGATAAAACGGATAGCACTGTGATCGACTACATCCAGTTTGCTGAGTAGAGTGTTGGGGGCTATTTTTCAAATGACATCCCGAAGTCAAGGATCGGTAGGATAGTCAGTTTTACGAGGGTATATTTGGCGGCATGAGTGAAGGAGGCTTTGTTGCGAAATAGGAAGCCGATTCTAGATTTTATTTTGGATTGGAGATGCTTAATGTGAGTCTGGAAGGAGAGTTTACAGACTAACCAGACACGTAGGTATTTGTAGTTGTCCACATATTCTAGGTCAGAACCGTCCAGAGGAGTGATGCTAGTTGGGCGGGAGGGTGCGGGCAGCAATCGGTTGAAGTACATGCACTTAGTTTTACTAGCATTTAAAAGCAATTGGAAGGAGTGTTGTATGGCGTTAAAGCTTGTTTGGAGGTTTGTTAGCACAGTGTCCAAAGAAGGGCCAGAAGTATACAGAATGGTGTCATCTGCTAGGAGGTGGATCAGAGAATCACCAGCAGCAAGAGCGACATCATTGATATATGCAGAGAAAAGAGTCGGTCCGAGAATTGAGCCCTGTGGCACCCCCGTAGAGACTGCCAGAGGTCCGGACAACAGGCCCTCCGATTTGACACACTGAACTCTAGCTGAGAAGTAGTTGGCGAAGCAGGCGAGGCAGTCATTTGAGAAGCCAAGGCTATTGAGTCTGCTAATAAGAATGCGGGGATTGACAGAGTCGAAGCCTTGGCCAGGTCGATGAAGACGGCTGCACAGTACTGTCTTTTATCGATGGTGGTTATGATATCGTTTAGGACCTTGAGCGTGGCTGAGGTGCACCCTTGACCAGCTAGGAAACCAGATTGCATAGCGGAGAAGGTACAATGGGATTCGAAATAGTCGGTGATCTGTTTATTAACTTGGCTTTCGAAGATTTTAGAAAGGCAGGGCAGGATGGATATAGGTCTATAACAGTTTGGGTCTAAGGTGTCTCCCCCTTTGAAGAGGGGGATGACCGCGGCAGCTTTCCAGTCTTTGGGGATCTCAGACAATACGAAAGATAGATTGAACAGGCTAGTAATAGGGGTTGCAACAATTTCGGCAGATCATTTTAGAAAGTGAGAGTCCAGATTGTCTATCCCAGCTGATTTGTAGGGACCCTGATTTTGCAGCTCTTTCAGAACATCAGCTATTTGGATTTGGGTGAAGGAGAAGCGGGGGGCGGGGGGGTGTAGCCAGGTGGAAAGCATGGCCAGCCGTGGAAAAATTCTTATTGAAATGATCGATTATCGTAGATTTATCGGTGGTGACAGTGTTTCCTATCCTCAGTGCAGTGGGCAGCTGGGAGGAGGTGCTCTTATTCTCCATGGGCGTAACAGTGTCCCAAAACCTTTTGGAATTAGTGCTACAGGAAGCAAATTTCTGTTTGAAAAAGCTAGCCTTAGCTTTCCTAACTGACTGAGTGTATTGGTTCCTGACTTCCCTGAAGAGTTGCATATCGCGGGGGTTATTCGATGCTAATGCAGAATGCCACAGGATGTTTTTGTGCTGGTCAAGGGCAGTCAAGTCTGGGGTGAACCAAGGGCTATATCTGTTCTTAGTTCTACATTTTATGGAGAGGAAAGCACTTTTGAAGAGAAACCAGGTGTCCTCTACTGACGGGATGAGGTCAATATCCTGCCAGGATACCCGGGGCCAGGTTGGTTAGAAAGGCCTGCTCGCTGAAGTGTTTTAGGGAGCGTTTGACAGTGATGAGGGGTGGTCGTTTGACCGCGGACCCATTACGCACGCAGGCAGTGAGGCAGTGATCGCTGAGATCCTGGTTGAAGACAGCAGAGGTGTATTTAGAGGGCAAGTTGGTCAGGATGATATCTAAGAGGGTGCCCATGGTTACGGATTTAGGGTTGTACCTGGTAGGTTCCTTGATAACTTGTGAGATTGAGGGCATCTAGCTTAGATTGCAGGATGGCCGGGGTGCTACGCAAGTCCCAGTTTAGGTCACCTAACAGTACAGACTCTGAACATAGATGGGGGAGCGATCAATTCACATATGGTGTCCAGGGCACAGCTGGGGGCTGAAGGGGGGTCTATAACAAGTGGCAACAGTGAGAGACTTGTTTCTGGAAAGGTGGATTTTTAAAAGAAGAAGCTCGAATTGTTTGGGCACAGACCTGGAAAGTATGACAGAACTCTGCAGGCTATCTCTGCAATAGATTGCAACTCCGCCCCCTTTGGCAGTTCTATCCAGTCGGAAAATGTTATAGTTAGGGATGGAAATTTCAGGATTTTTGGTGGCCTTCCTAAGCCAGGATTCAGACACGGCAAGGACATCAGGGTTGGCGGAGTGTGCTAAAGCAGTGAATAAAACAGACTTAGGGAGGAGGCTTCTAGTGTTAACATGCATGAAACCAATGCTTTTACAGTTACAGAAGTCAACAAATGAGAGCACCTGGGGAACCTGACACTGATTCCAGAACTTGGTAGGATTGTTTAGGTTCTCTGTGACTGCATTTAGATAGACACCTGATTTGGACTTCCTGATCTGATGGAGACCCAGTCAACAGGAGCATTTGTATGTCTAGCTTGAGCCCAATATATATTTCTCTTTCTAATTAATTATGCCAAGTTATCTGATAACCAGGGATTGTCCCTTCCACTGTTCCTACAATTCTACACAGGGGCATGCTTATCACAAATGGACACAAATTGCATAGAAAAATAGTCCCAGGCAGTCTCAACATCGGGAATCAGACTTACCCTGTCAATATTATGGTACAGATCATGAAAGAACGCTTGCTCATCAAATTGTCCAAAATGTCTTTTAAAAATATAACGGGGTTTATCTTTGGTCATTTTTGTATTTCTAACAGAAGCAATTGCACAGTGATTATATAGACAGGTGTGTGCCTTTCCAAATCATGTCCAATCAATTGAATTTACCACAGGTGGACTCCAATCAAGTTGTAGAAACAGCTAAAGGATGATCAAGGGAAACATGATGCCCCTCAGCTCAATTTCGAGTCTCATAGCAAAGGGTCTGAATACTTATGTCAGTAAGGTATCTGTTTTTTATTTGTAATAAATGTTTAAAAAAAAGATAGTTTTTGCTTTGTCATTATGGGTTATTGTGTGTAGATTGATAAGGGGGAAAAATGTATTTCATTAATTTTAGAATAAGCCTGTAACGTAACAAAATATGGAAAAAGTCTGAATGCACTGTATGTACTCACACTCAAGAGCTAGACGTGGAAAGAGAGAAAGTTTTAGTATTACTCTGTGCTGTAAGGTCTTTCCTCAACCTCTGTGTCGGTCTGTCTGCATCTGTCCACCTAGAATCTGATACTTGGAAATAATGGACTCCGTCAAGTTTAAATTATGTCTTAACATCTTTACATCTACCCCAGTTCTCTACCATCTCCTTGCCGACCCACCTCCCTGACTTCCCAGTCTGTGCTCCGTACCCCTACCACATCCTGTGTCTTACCCTCTGGCCCCCTTTGGTCTTCCCCCATGCCAGGCAGCAGGAGGACAGCCAGCCCCCTGCTAGGTTTCCCTGCCAGCCGGCCAGGCCAGCCAGCGCAGCGGCCTGGTGCCCCTGGAGGTGCCAGGCAGGGCTACAGATGTGCTGCCAGCTTTACCAGGGGTCACCTTGGAGTGGCCCGTGGCAGCCTGTCCCCCGGCTGCAGCTGGCTCCCAGCTTAATCTGCCATGGGGGGAGGAGAAAGGCCAGCCAGTCCTCTGGATCTCTGAGAGTCAACCTCCACTTTTACAGCCACCACTTCACCCTCTGCCTTTCTCACTCCCATTTAGCACTGTTCTGAGATCAGTGTGAAGAGCAGCTACAGGGACATTCTCCATGGCTCTGCTTACTCTGAGCTAAGAGTAAAAAAAAGAACACTGCCCCCCATGAGAACTTCCTGTCTTTGTGTGAGGAGCAGGGTGGGGGGCTTGGGGGTGAGATCCACCTCTGTAGATGCCCCCGCCAGCTGCTCGCCCTCCCCTGGGTTCAGGGAGTCCGGGGCTCCCCCTGTCGGAGGAGTGTGGAACATGGGTGACTGGCTCAGCAGGGTCAGCGGGTGTCCCTGGCTGGACAGCCATAAGTAATGGGGTCCTGCGCCTGCACAGGCAGCGCTCTGAATCAACTTAATTAGATGGGCGGAATGGGGGGGTGAAAAGCTGGCCACGGGACAAAATGGAGCAGGAGTTTTTACACACGCAGATAAAAAGGGTGATCATTCTATATTTGCGCTTATGGGGAATTAGCTGACCCTGCATGGGTTGGGATGCTGAGAAACCCCTCAGAGAATATTTTTATTCCCTTCAGATGACTGGCCACAGTTTAGACTGTTGAGAGTAGAAGCCTAACCTGCAGGGTTTTAGCGAAGCGATAATGGCAGCGGCCAGACGCTGCTAAAACAAATGAGAAGTTATCCTGTCATCACCTGCCAGTTCAACTCCAGAGGTAAAAACACTCTTCAGACCTTGTTGTTCAGATACTTCACCAATGGGTGAGAGGAGTGAGGACCTTCATGGCAGGAAGGGTTGCATGAGTGGCACTTCCATGATCTCTGGTAAATAGGCCAACTCTGTGTTGCCATGCGACGCGTTGGGAAGGGTTGTTGGGGAGGGGCTCTTCTCTTTTCCTTGTTTTAATCGGATTTCTGACATCTGTCCACTCCTGCTGCTGTCCTCTGCGTGTCCCTGCAGCGTTGCCACCCAGCCACAGAACTGTCAAAGCTCCAAATCACCTCTCTGCATTAGCGCACCTAATCCAGCCCCGCCCCTTTAAATGAAATAAGTAGCAATCTTGATTTTATTTGCTGGACTGGCTAGCTCATTTGTTTAATTGTTGGTGGGCTATTCTGGTAATCAGCATGATTGGTTTTAAAGTCTTAGTGGGTCAGGAAATACACAGGGATGCATTAGCAATCATTAAAAAAAGAGACCAGTGGCTTAGTCTGGTGTGATGAAGAAACATTTGAAATGTATAACTGAGACTGATTAAAAATGATTAACAATTATTGAGATGAAACCATTACGTATTACCATGTTTAGATGAGAGATCTCTCCTTTACACGCGCACACACACACACACACACGTTAATCTTGAGCTTAATCAGCTGTGCACCCCACAGATACGGTTCATATTTCATGTCTTTCTGTATGAATTGAGTCTGGGGCCAAACAGAGAGGATGACCTCCTTCACATGACAGTTAGTGAGCAGGTCTTACAGCAGGGCAACACTGGGGCTTCACAGAGAGGATGACCTCCTTCACATGACAGTTAGTGAGCAGGTCTTACAGCAGGGCAACACTGGGGCTTCACAGAGAGGATGACCTCCTTCACATGACAGTTAGTGAGCAGGTCTTGCAGCAGGGCAACACTGGGGCCAAACAGAGAGGATGACCTCCTTCACATGACAGTTAGTGAGCAGGTCTTACAGCAGGGCAACACTGGGGCCAAACAGAGAGGATGACCTCCTTCACATGACAGTTAGTGAGCAGGTCTTACAGCAGGGCAACACTGGGGCTTCACAGAGAGGATGACCTCCTTCACATGACAGTTAGTGAGCAGGTCTTACAGCAGGGCAACACTGGGGCTTCACAGAGAGGATGACCTCCTTCACATGACAGTTAGTGAGCAGGTCTTACAGCAGGGCAACACTGGGGCTTCACAGAGAGGATGACCTCCTTCACATGACAGTTAGTGAGCAGGTCTTACAGCAGGGCAACACTGGGGCTTCACAGAGAGGATGACCTCCTTCACATGACAGTTAGTGAGCAGGTCTTGCAGCAGGGCAACACTGGGGCTTCACAGAGAGGATGACCTCCTTCACATGACAGTTAGTGAGCAGGTCTTACAGCAGGGCAACACTGGGGCTTCACAGAGAGGATGACCTCCTTCACATGACAGTTAGTGAGCAGGTCTTACAGCAGGGCAACACTGGGGCTTCACAGAGAGGATGACCTCCTTCACATGACAGTTAGTGAGCAGGTCTTGCAGCAGGGCAACACTGGGGCTTCACAGAGAGGATGACCTCCTTCACATGACAGTTAGTGAGCAGGTCTTACAGCAGGGCAACACTGGGGCTTCACAGAGCCTACAATCAGATGGAATTACTCATTCACTATGCCAAAGTCACAGGCACCATTATACACAAGGGTGTAAGGTCAGAGCAGTGAAATATGAGCCCCAATATTTAAACCACAGGGAAGTTTCTGTTGCCAATTCCTCATGTACAACTCTGACAGGGAGATGTCCTATCTCTGACTGGAATGGTCATCCTAATGGCTCATGATTGTGATTCCATAATGAAACCAAAAAGAGTGGATATTACCATGTAAGGCACACTATATATACAAAAGTATGTGGACACCACTTCAAATGAGTGGATTCGGTTATTTCAGCCACACCCGTTGCTGACAGGTGTATAAAATAGAGCACACAGCCATACAATCTCCACAGACATTGGCAGTAAAATGGCCTTACTGAAGAGCTCAGTGACTTTCAATGTGGTACCATCATAAAGATTGCCACCTTTCCAACAAGTCAGTTCATCAAATTTATGTCCTGCCAGAGCTGCCCCTGTCAACCGTAAGTGCTGTGATTGTGAAGTGGAAACATCTAGGAGCAACAACGGCTCAGCCGCGAAGTGGTAGGCCACCCAAGCTCACAGAATGGGACCGCTGAGTGCTGAAGTGCGTAGAGCGTAATAGTCTTTCCTTGGTTGCAACACTCACAACCGAGTTCCAAACTGCCGCTGGAATCAACGTTAGCAGAAGAACTGTTCCTTCTGGAGCTTCATGAAATGGGTTTCCATGGACTAGCAGCCACACACAAGCCTAAGATCACCATGCGCAATGGCAAGTATCAGCTGGAGTGGTGTAAAGCTCGCCGCCATTGGACTCTGGAGCAGTGGAAACGCGTTCTCTGGAGTGATGAATCACGTTCACCATCTGGCAGGAGAACGCTACCTGCCCGAATGCATAGTGCCAACTGTAAAGTTTGGTGGGGAGGAATAATGGTCTCGGGCTGTTTTTCATGATTCGGGCTAGGCCCCTTAGTTCCAGTGAAAGGAAATCTTAACACTACAATGAAATTCTAGACGATGAAATTCTAGACGATTCTGTGCCTCTAACTTTGTGATGAACACCTTTGGGATGAATTGGAACGCCGACTGTGAGACAGGCCTATCTCGCCCAACATCAGTGTCCGACCTCACTAATGCTCTTGCGACTGAACGGAGCTAGTCCCGCAGCAATGCTCCAACATCTAGTGGAAAGGCTTCCCAGAAGAGTGGAGGCTTTTATAGGGTGGCAGGTAGCCTAGTGGTTAGAGCGTTGGACTAGTAACTGAAAGGTTGCAAGATTGAATCCCTGAGCTGACAAGGTAAATATCTGTCGTTCTGCCCCTGAACAAGGCAGTTAACCCACTGTTCCTAGGCCGTCATTGAAAATAAGAATTTGTTCTTAACTGACCTGCCTAGTTAAATAAAGGTCAAATAAAAATAGCAGCAAAAGGGGGGACCAACTCCATGTTAATGCCCATGATTTTGGAATGAGATGTTTGACGAGCAGGTGTCCACATACTTTGGTCATGTAGTATATCATGGCTTCAGATAGTCATTGTGGAGGAAGATGGAGAGAGGAGTGTGAAAAGGGAACAAATACTGGTAAAGATCCAGTTATGGCAACAAACCATTTTCCCTCAGTCATCATGCACGCCAAACACCCCCCTACCTACCTCCCTTTTACTGGAGAGAATGACACCTTTTTTGGCAGCAAAGTGGCGGGTGGCTAGAGACTATGGAGAGAAAATGATCACTTTTCAGCACGTACACACACCTCCAAATACCAGATGGCGTTTCTGGAATCCATTTCCATTTTTCGTTGCTATTACAAAAGGAAAACTCCCAAAAGAACACACTTCTACAAATCAATACCACTCCTTCACAAATAGTAAATATAGATTAAAAGCTATTTTACAGCGTTCTAAACTCTGTAAACAAACAAAAGGAGCATTTCTGGTTGGAGCCAGGGAAACAGCCAGGGTTGGAAAGCCCAGCATTACCAAACTGTGAGGAAGACAGCATATGCAGGAGCCAGTGTCCATGGTTGTTTGATATTGTGCCTTGAGTGGCACAGAGCCATGGCAGAGGGAAAAACAATCCCCACTTTGTTTAGCACCGCTCCCCTTAGGTTTACCGCTTTGCTCCTAGAGAGAGAGAGACAGAGAGAAAGAGAGAGCGATGAGGGAAATAGAGGGCGGGGGGAAATAGAGAGAGAGAGCAGGGAGAGAGAAAGAGGTAAAGTGTGTGAAAGAGAGTGAGAGAGAGAGGGTGTGCACGAAAAACAGAGAGACGTAGAGAGAGGCAGTCTAAGTCCCTGCTGAGTGAGACACCGTTCACATACGCCTTCCCACGCTACCACAGTGCACTGCCCACCACTAAACACCCAGGAACTGTGGTAGAGCAAACAAGGTACTATAGTGTGGCTGTGTTTCCACTCATACACCTGCCACTCAGCTAAACTCCAATGCACTGGGGGATAATGAAAGTAGCCCATCGACAGTAAGAATGTGAACAATTCTGTATGCTAACAAGTAACAAACTGACTCCAGCATGAATCCCCCAGAGTGGAAATCACAGTGGGTCAGTTACTGATATCTGTCTGTCTCAGTCTCAGGTCTATAATGGAGCATGTTCTTCTACTCCCATTGTCCCCCTCCCCAGCAAGACAAGCCCCGACAATCCAAGCCTCGGAAAACGGCACCAGAGTGGCCCAAAGAGCCAGCTGTCTTGGCCAGCAGCCATTGTTCTCTGGGGAGGGACAGAGGGGGAGATGGGGATAGAGAGAGGAGGACAGAGAGGGAGATGGGGATAGAGAGAGGAGGACAGAGGGGAGATGGGGATAGAGAGAGGAGGACAGAGAGGGAGATGGGGATAGAGAGAGGAGGACAGAGGGGGAGATGGGGATAGAGAGAAGAGGACCGAGAGGGAGATGGGGATAGAGAGAGGAGGACAGAGAGGGAGATGGGGATAGAGAGAGAGGGATGACAGAGAGGAGATGGGGATAGAGAGAGAGAGAGAGAGAGAGAGAGAGAGGACAGAGGGGAGATGGGGATAGAGAGAGAAGAGAGGGGAGAGAGGGAGATGGGGATAGAGAGAGGAGGACAGAGAGGGAGATGGGGATAGAGAGAGGAGGACAGAGAGGGAGATGGGGATAGAGAGAGGAGGACAGAGAGGGAGATGGGGATAGAGAGATTTAGAAAAGGGGATGACAGAGAGGGAGATGAGGATAGATAGAGAGAAGAGGAGGACAGAGAGGGAGATGGGGATAGAGAGATTTAGAAGAGGGGATGACAGAGAGGGAGATGAGGATAGATAGAGAGAAGAGGAGGGACAGAGGGGGAGATGGGGATAGAGAGAAGAGGACAGAGAGGGAGATGGGGATAGAGAGAGGAGGACAGAGAGGGAGATGGGGATAGAGAGAAAAGAGGAGGACAGAGAGGGAGATGAGGATAGATAGAGAGAAGAGGAGGACAGAGAGGGAGATGGGGATAGAGAGAGAAGAGGAGGACAGAGAGGGAGATGGGGATAGATAGAGAGAGAAGAGGACAGAGAGGGAGATGGTGATAGATAGAGAGAAGAGGACAGAGAGGGTGATGGTGATAGATAGAGAGAAGAGGAGGACAGAGGGGGAGATGGGGATAGAGAGAAGAGGACAGAGAGGGAGATGGGGATAGAGAGAGGAGGACAGAGAGGGAGATGGGGATAGAGAGAGAAGAGGAGGACAGAGAGGGAGATGAGGATAGATAGAGAGAAGAGGAGGACAGAGAGGGAGATGGGGATAGAGAGAGAAGAGGAGGACAGAGAGGGAGATGGGGATAGATAGAGAGAGAAGAGGACAGAGAGGGAGATGGTGATAGATAGAGAGAAGAGGACAGAGAGGGAGATGGTGATAGATAGAGAGAAGAGGAGGACAGAGAGGGTGATGGTGATAGATAGAGAGAGAAGAGGGCAGAGAGGGAGATGGTGATAGATAGAGAGAGAAGAGGACAGAGAGGGAGATGGGGATAGATAGAGAGAAGAGGAGGACAGAGAGGGTGATGGTGATAGATAGAGAGAGAAGAGGACAGAGAGGGAGATGGGGATAGAGAGAAGAGGAGGACAGAGAGGGTGATGGTGATAGATAGAGAGAGAAGAGGACAGAGAGGGAGATGGTGATAGATAGAGAGAAGAGGACAGAGAGGGTGATGGTGATAGATAGAGAGAGAAGAGGAGGACAGAGAGGGTGATGGTGATAGATAGAGAGAGAAGAGGACAGAGAGGGAGATGGTGATAGATAGAGAGAAAGAGGGACAGAGAGGGTGATGGTGATAGATAGAGAGAGAAGAGGAGGACAGAGAGGGTGATGGTGATAGATAGAGAGAGAAGAGGACAGAGAGGGAGATGGTGATAGATAGAGAGAGAAGAGGACAGAGAGGGAGATGGGGATAGATAGAGAGGAGGACATGTGTCTGAATTAAATAACATTACTCAGACACTTACAACTGATAACCTAAAAGAAATGACAAAATAAACATTTAGATCAAATCAGGCAAGAATGGTTTGTTGTTTTTCAATTTAAATAGCCTGGACTGAATCCCAAACGTCTCATCCTCAGTTCTTGTCTATTTTCACACACTCGATCCAAAGCTGATTTTCTCCTTCCTGCTCCTCTCCTGTTCACAACATCACCAGGTGCCAAATGAGAGCCCTCCACTAAGCCTCATTAATATCCATCTGCACCCAAGAACATCGTCACATGCAGATGGTCATTGAGGCTGTGAATTGCCTGAGACTGACTGGTCATTAATATTACCATAAATAAGCATAATCTAAATGTAGTAAAAGGAGAAAGTACTGTGGAACGTCTGAGGGAACTATACCAAAACTGTCTCCTATGGTCTTTCTCCTCAGATATAACATCGCAACAAAAAGAAAGCAAAATCACCCCGAGGCATGGGGTTTGTGCCTGAGACACGACATATGAACGGATATTACGGCCTTTTGCTTAAGTCATTCAGAATGTTCCACTACAATATTGCAAAAAGAAACCGAAGTTCCTAAAACCCCTCCCATCCTAAACCCCCTCCCATCCTAAACCTCCTCCATCCTAAACCTCCTCCATCCTAATCCTCCTCCATCCTAAACCCCCTCCACCATAAACCCCCTCCATCCTAAACCTCCTCCATCCTAAACCTCCTCCATCCTAAACCTCCTCCATCCTAATCCTCCTCCATCCTAAACCCCCTCCACCATAAACCCCCTCCATCCTAAACCTCCTCCATCCTAAACCTCCTCCATCCTAAACCTCCTCCATCCTAATCCTCCTCCATCCTAAACCCCTCCACCATAAACCCCCTCCATCCTAAACCTCCTCCATCCTAAACCTCCTCCATCCTAAACCCCCTCCACCATAAACCCCCTCCGTCCTAAACCTCCTCCGTCCTAAACCTCCTCCATCCTAAACCTCCTCCATCCTAAACCCCCTCCATCCTAAACCCCCTCCACCATAAAACCCCTCCATTCAAAGGAAATACAACTCCTCAACGTGCACATACCACTGGTAGAACAACAAAGATAATTTCACCAAGACCTGAAATGATACTACACAGTGTATGGTGTATCTACAGTGTGTATCTACAGTGTAGTGTATCTACAGTGTAGTGTATCTACAGTGTGTATCTACAGTGTATATCTACAGTGTAATGTATCTACAGTGTGTATCTACAGTGTAGTGTATCTACAGTGCAGTGTGTCTACAGTGTGTATCTACAGTGTAGTGTATCTACAGTGGAGTGTATCTACAGTGGAGTGTATCTACAGTGTAGTGTATCTACAGTGTAGTGTATCTACAGTGTGTATCTACAGTGTAGTGTATCTACAGTGGAGTGTATCTACAGTGTGTATCTACAGTGTAGTGTATCTACAGTGTAGTGTATCTACAGTGTGTATCTACAGTGTATATCTACAGTGTAATGTATCTACAGTGTGTATCTACAGTGTAGTGTATCTACAGTGCAGTGTGTCTACAGTGTGTATCTACAGTGTAGTGTATCTACAGTGGAGTGTATCTACAGTGTGTATCTACAGTGTAGTGTATCTACAGTGGAGTGTATCTACAGTGTGTATCTACAGTGTAGTGTATCTACAGTGTTGTGTATCTACAGTGTGTATCTACAGTGTAGTGTATCTGCAGTGTGTATCTACAATGTAGTGTATCTACAGTATAGTGTATCTACAGTGTGTATCTACAGTATAGTGTATCTACAGTGTGTATCTACAGTATGTATCTACAGTGTAGTGTATCTACAGTGTGTATCTACAGTATGTATCTACAGTGTAGTGTATCTACAGTGTGTATCTACAGTATGTATCTACAGTGTAGTGTATCTACAGTGTAGTGTATCTACAGTATGTATCTACAGTGTAGTGTATCTACAGTGTAATGTATCTACAGTGTAGTGTATCTACAGTGTAATGTATCTACAGTGTAGTGTATCTACAGTGTAATGTATCTACAGTATATTTGCAACAATATATAACGGCAACAAATGTAAACAGTTGTAGTTCAGTGCGAATTTTGAAAAAACAATAACGTAAGTTTCCATTAAATATCATAGACATATCCCATCCTAGAGGACAAAAGACTAACACCGTTTGTAATGTTACTGTGTCATAAGGTCAGAGGATCCCAGGTCGTTGATACAGACCCAGCTGACGCACTAGGAGCTAGTTCACACTGTGCAACACCGGTGGGCGCGCGCACACACACACACACACACACACACACACACACACACACACACACACACACACACACACACACACACACACACACACACACACACACACACACACACACACACACACTTACCTCCCAAGCTATAGGGCCTATGGTGTACAGCTGCTCAGGCAGAGACAGAGAGAGAGAGTCAGCGAGAGAGAGAGAGAGAGAGAGAGAGAGAGAGAGAGAGAGAGAGAGAGTCAGACAGAGAGAGACAGAGACATAGAGAGACAGAGACAGAGAGAGAGAGAGACAGAGAGAGAGAGAGAGAGAGAGAGAGAGAGAGAGAGAGAGAGAGAGAGAGAGCAAGCAAGCATGCAGTGTTAAACCAAGTGTTCAGGAAGTTCAAGCAGACAATTTTAATCCTCCAATTTCCTCCTCTCTAATCACGTCTCACTAGTCCATGGCAGAGACCAAATTGGAAACATCTTCCGCACAATATGACACTAACACTGTAACTGCAACACACGGGCAACACACACGTAGCAGGAAAATGGCCCAAACATTCAGACGTTTTCATGTCCTTTTGTGACAGTTACATGGTGGAACAGTAGTGTGACAAATTGAGACGCTAAAATGATCAAAACTTATTATTGACCATTGAGTGTGTGGAGCAAAGCAATATGGACGTTAATGTATTTTAATGTCAATGGAGCTTAAAGCCGACACTTCTGCAACAATGCTGAAGTCCTTTCATCAACTATGAGACGCAGTCATAACCAATGTGGACACATTATCTTTTCTTTATCTACCATAGACAAACAAGATCTTTTGGTGATTCTACACAATCTAGAATTGTTTGGGCACTTGTAGACGTGGCCTTAACCTTAATCTGGGTGCCAGGTCATCAGATAAGCACGAGGGCTGGCTAATGAACATGACCTCGTACGGAATACGACGGCAACAAGGGAGCACAATGCCGCTGAATGGTTACAGACGCAAAGCCCAGATTCATCAAGTTGACCAATCAGGGTTTGAACCTTGTCCCAAGAGAGCAATTCAATTGAATAATTTGATTCCTGAATAAACAGCTGCAATTAGACAATAAAATCATCAACACCAATTATGAAGAACATCTACTGACATAAGTACTCAACGGAGTTGATGTTCTTCAGGCCAGATTGTTCTACTGACATAAGTACTCAACGGAGTTGATGTTCTTCAGGCCAGATTGTTCTACTGACATAAGTACTCAACAGAGTTGATGTTCTTCAGGCCAGATTGTTCTACTGACATAAGTACTCAACAGAGTTGATGTTCTTCAGGCCAGATTGTTCTACTGACATAAGTACTCAACAGAGTTGATGTTCTTCAGGCCAGATTGTTCTACTGACATAAGTACTCAACAGAGTTGATGTTCTTCAGGCCAGATTGTTCTACTGACATAAGTACTCAACAGAGTTGATGTTCTTCAGGCCAGATTGTTCTACTGACATAAGTACTCAACAGAGTTGATGTTCTTCAGGCCAGATTGTTCAACTGACATAAGTACTCAACAGAGTTGATGTTCTTCAGGCCAGATTGTTCTACTGACATAAGTACTCAACAGAGTTGATGTTCTTCAGGGCAGATTGTTCTACTGACATAAGTACTCAACAGAGTTGATGTTCTTCAGGGCAGATTGTTCTACTGACATAAGTACTCAACAGAGTTGATGTTCTTCAGGCCAGATTGTTCTACTGACATAAGTACTCAACAGAGTTGATGTTCTTCAGGCCAGATTGTTCTACTGACATAAGTACTCAACAGAGTTGATGTTCTTCAGGCCAGATTGTTCTACTGACATAAGTACTCAACAGAGTTGATGTTCTTCAGGCCAGATTGTTCTACTGACATAAGTACTCAACAGAGTTGATGTTCTTCAGGCCAGATTGTTCTACTGACATAAGTACTCAACAGAGTTGATGTTCTTCAGGCCAGATTGTTCTACTGACATAAGTACTCAACAGAGTTGATGTTCTTCAGGCCAGATTGTTCTACTGACATAAGTACTCAACAGAGTTGATGTTCTTCAGGGCAGATTGTTCTACTGACATAAGTACTCAACAGAGTTGATGTTCTTCAGGCCAGATTGTTCTACTGACATAAGTACTCAACAGAGTTGATGTTCTTCAGGGCAAATTGTTGATTTTTCACTCCAAACTACAATGACAGCCAGTGCTTGACTTGGACTGAAATAGGTGCCGGTACTGTTTATATTTATGTGCAGGAGCTCCACAATACTTTTGAGATAATATACTAGAAGAGGTGCAGAAACTCGAGCAGCAGAACATTTGAGATGACGGTACTCCGCTCCGGTGATCTCCTGCCAAAATCAAGCCCTAGTTGGAGCAGGGTTAGGGAGGGCGTTGGGGGTGGTGTTAAATGACTGCATAGTAATTATTTTATGCCCTCACGCCATACCCCCTCCCTCTCTTTCTCCGACACTGGCTCTCACACACTCATATGCATATGCCCACTAACACTTACAGTAGGAACAGGTACTGTACACATACGCACGGTGCACATTTGCCTGATGGGGGGAAGGGGGTCTACTCACTAACAAGTGGATTATAGGAGCGACACTTGTAGTGCAGTTGAAATCTCATTAGCCCCTCCGGTGGTGGAATATGACATGAGTGCATTGTTAACGGGCTGGTGGGTCGCAGCCCCCAGAGCCCAGGCACAAGCAGGGTTAATTACAGTGGCCGACTTCAAACAAAGCCTGGATGCCTTTAAAACATACAGAGGCTCGACACAGCCACTGCACAGGAGCCCAAGCCCCCCACCACCTCTCAAAAGACTAAACGATGAGTAATACTTTAAATATAGGGTACATGGAAATAGAATAATATCCACCCACATGTCAGAAAGAGGTAATACTTTGACGCCTGCTACTGGCACTTGAAAATATATATATTTTGAAATGGACCACTTTTTTTTATTTTAAACATTTAAACAAACAAAATAAATGTCAAGGTAGAGACACTTGCTAATTACAAAAATGCAAATAGACCATTGCGTGAAGTATGAGGAAAGGTGAAAGCAAGCAAGGTAGGTAGAAAAGTAGGCACACAGAAGGGTAAGTGCAGACTGAAACATTTGTGGCAAGTATCAATTGGATGTACCTCATGTGCTACAAAAGATAGAGAACCTACAGTGCAGCTCGGTCACAACTGACTAAGCCATGTGTATTTGAACTGGTCATCATGAAAGCCCATTTATGAAAAAACCTTGTATAAAGTATACATTTATCTACAAGATGGCCCACTAAAATAGGACGTCATAACTTTTAATTTGGGAAATGCATTTCAAAAAAGCTTTTTTTTTTCATGTTAAAACCAGTGCATCTTATTTCACTAGGCGAGTCAGTTAAGAACAAATTCATATTTATGAAGACGGCCTACCCCAGCCAAACCCTCCCCTAACCAGGACGACACTGGGGCAATTGTGCTCCGTCCTATGGGACTCCAAATCACGGCCGGTTGGGATTCAGCCTGCAATCGAACCAGGGTCTGTAGTGATGCATCTAGCACTGAGATGCAGTGCCTTAGACCACTGAGCCACTCATCTTGCTAGTGTAGTCAAAAATAAGTGGAGAATGGTTTCTACATTCCCTGTATTTAACGGGACGGCGACAAATATGTAGAAACCCCAGCCATACCAGAGGTAAAATGCTCACTAGAATGTGTAGAAACCCCAGCCATACCAGAGGTAAAATGCTCACTAGAATGTGTAGAAACCCCAGCCATACCAGAGGTAAAATGCTCACTAGAATGTGTAGAAACCCCAGCCATACCAGAGGTAAAATGCTCCCTAGAATGAACAGGAAATAATAATACAATTTAAAGGTAGCCTATAGAACAGCTCACACAAAACATACAGCAGATTATGTGGTAACTGCCAGATAACTGACAAAGCTAGAAAACGAAGCTCAATTAATTACTAATAGGGAAAGAACATGCTGTTTTGTAGTCACTTCCTTCCTAATACCGTTTTAGAAAATGTGGACTTTTCAGCAATAAACTGTAAAAACTCTGACCAATCTGTCAAGATATATTTACAATGAGGGTTGCTCCCTTTCAATTACGAGGCGTGTTTTTACTAGGGTAATAATGTGGTGAAGCTTGAAGCAATTATATATATATATATTATTATGAAGAACGCAGGGACTGATAATGGTAGGACTGTCTTCAATAAAATATGAATGCCAAATAGAAAACGTTTGAGCTCAAATAAAGATTGATGAATTTCACATTTAAAGAAAGCAAATGTGGAGTGTACTGACAGGAGTCACTGTCTGTGCTAATCTGGAATAATTACTATAACTGTCCTTTTGAAATTAAGCATATAATCCTCTTTCCGCTGTAACCCAATTTAACCTCCAGTGAAATTAAAGTGAATGGGAGCACATGGAATGTCATCAATGGTAATTAACAAAATCAGCCTCCACCAAACAGTGTAAAACATCCCCATGGCATCCCATAATAACCATGTCATTCTATGTATATGACTTAATAATAGGAACATAATCAATTTGAAGAAAGTTAATCTCGGTTTCCTGGGTCGAACAGCTATATTGCATATAATATTCCTAATTTTTAAGGCAATTTTTTTGCATTGCCACAAGATAGTGATTTTGCCAAGTAGGTTACTAAAAAACAGAAAATGTCAAATGTTGTTGTGTATAAACCTTTTTAAATAGAAACCTAGAAATTAAATTCCAATCTGAGCAAATAAATAATTAATTGCAACATCACATATCATTAAACATTCACTTAATAAGCAGCACTGAAAGTACATTGTGTTTTATAGAATTACAACGTCAAAATATCAAATAATTTATTGTACAGAAGACAACAGATTCAGCATCAGCTTATCTATTGACAAATGTCTATTGACTATGATAACTAAATTAATTTAAAAGCTCTTCAGTACTGCTTTATACACAATACGGAGTTATTACAGTGTGTAAGTACAGTTCACAAAATCCCCTTGACAATCCACACTGCAAGGCTGGGATACACATTTAATTCAGAAATACATGTACAACTACCGTATCTTATGAGTCAACTTTAAAAAAAAATATGAAAGAACACATACAAGAGACCAACGGAGAGCTACATGCTCTTTTAGGAGGATAAGAGTTTAAAAAGCATCAAAAGATTGCTCAAAATAATCAAGTCAACTCAGTCCATAAACTGGACAACATTTCAGCACACCCAGTCTTCAGCCCCATGGTCCCAGAGAGAGAGAGAGAGAGAGAGAGAGAGAGAGAGAGAGAGGGCAACAGACAGTGAGGAATGCCCACACACCACTACCCCCTCCCGCCATCCAAAAACAAAACCACCACTGTACCACCACCACCCATCTCGTTCCCCTCTGTAACATGTCCCCTCTGTAGCAAAGGTCTAAAAACAATGTTCTCTGTTTCTCATAAGGACAGGGACAGGCATAGTAAAGTTACCGTTTCTCTCCTTCAGCCCCTCATCAGTTCCCTACACACAGGCATGAAGCGCTGCCTGCTGCCTGCCACTGCGGCCTGGGTGAGGGGAGAAGGGTGTGAGAGAGAGAGAGAGAGAGAGAGAGAGAGAGAGAGAGAGAGAGAGAGAGAGAGAGAGAGAGACGGGGGCCAACGGATTGGAATTCTGAAGTTCATGGTCTTCTTACAGAGGAATAATACAGCCATTGTCTCCTGGGAATACAACTATCTTCTTTTATTCAAGCTGGCAAGGAACCTGCCGTGGAGAAAAGGACCAGTGCTCACCATCACACTCCCCTTACAAAAAATAATTAAAACAATAACGCTTGCAATAATTAAGATAATAGTAATATAATGATGCCAGGGATAACGAGTCATCCACTAATGAACATAGGGTGCTGGGAGATTCAAAGCCCTTTTATCCAGCCGACTGAACTAATTTGTATCTGCTAGCCACAATGGACTATTGTGAATCCCCCTGCCCCTCTTCGTCTCTCAACAGTCTACAAACTCCACTTGTCTTGTTTTCTCCGTCTAGTTTAACCTCTCTCCATCGCTGCTGGAGCAACAAGGATGTCAAAGGTTGTCTGGCCTCTATGACCACAACAAGCAAGTTAATCTGCCCCGGCACTGGGTCCGGCTCATGGGGGCTTTTTTCCCCTTCTGTGTGCTTTAATTGCTGGCGCGGCGTCAGAGCTCAGGAGTGGAGTGCGATGCTCCGCACACTCGGCTTGGCTGCAAGCAGCCGGAGCACCACGCAAAACAAACTTGCTGCCTCAGTGTAAACCAGAGGTCTGACAGAAACGGTCCGAGACTTTTTGGTTCTTTTTTTAACGCCGTCACTGAACCTTCCTCGATTAGATGAGACAAACGGACGCTGGAAAATATATTGGTTAACTTATGGCAAGGACTGACTGCTCTGTGCACTGCAGAAAAGTTGGAATGAATGTCAGCAGATGAACTGTTGTTTGTGAAAAAGTGAGAATATTTCCTCTACAAATGGGTATTTATTTTCCTGAAGCCAAACTAATGTTCTATAAAATAGGACACTGTAAAAGAACACATAAGTACATCGTTGGCAGGACAATATTTCAGATCTGACATCCTGAATTGAGACGACAAAAAAAAAACAAAGGGGACATGAGTCTCAAGGCTCCTACAGAGAGAAGACTGTGACATTGACAAGACACAAAAACAAACAACCCAGTAATTAAAAATCCACTCAATGTGAGTTTCAAAGAAGACACAAAAAACATCTTTGTTTTTTTTAAGGCTCTAAAGAAGAGGTGGGGAAAGAGGTTTTTTAAACGCTCTAAAGAAGAGGTGGGGAAAGAGTTTCTTTTTAAGAAAAAAAGGGGAAAAAGAAGGAGGAAGAAGAAAAAAACACAGCTTTGGTTGCTGCCAACTTACCATCCACCAAGTCCTGGCTGAGATGTCGTAGCAGAGCTGCCATTTGATAGAGCCTTCCGTGGTTTTGCCTGCCATTACACTGTCAGCAAGCTTCATCTGATGCTAGCACACTCACCGAAGATAAGACGCCTAATTGAGAAAACATTCACACTGGCATGTTGGGCAACATGTAGCCTGCTCCATACCATATGGAATCATGGGTAAAAAAAAACCAAAAAAAAAAATACTTGACAATGAACCAATCTCAAGCAGACCCCGTGGCAAGGTGAGCGGCAGTCATCTGCTCACAGAGCGCGCTGTCTTTAGAAAAAACACCAGAATGATGAGCCTTTTTTCCACATCACTGAGTGCCTGGGGTCGTTTTTCTCCCTCTTTAATTAGGGCTTGTTCTTCATCATCATCATCACCACCACTAGCCCGTTGACTTAGGTCTGCACAAGTTCTTCTATTTTCCTGAATTTCTGCTCTCTTTTTTTGGGAGGAGTGGAGAGATTGAATAGGACAGAGCCAGGTAGAGAGAGGGAGTGAGGGCAGTGGGCTGAAGCGCTACAGGCTATTAGCCTGACATTTCTGCCGGACAGATGGAACTGCTTAAAGAGTATCATGCAATGTTGTTTTCGCCCCCTTTCCTCTCCCGGAAAATGTCTTTTAGCAAAGGATCCACTAAAGCCCCCCCCAAAAAAGATTGACACAGGGTGGTCACTTTTACTGACTGCCTTACTTGACACTCTGCTAATAATTTTTTTTATCTCGACAAAGTCTGGACATTATGTGGAGGAATTCAAGGCTGTGTGTAGCAATGCTGTCCAGAAGACATTTCACGCCTTATAAAATTGTATTGAGGATAAGTAAGTGATCAAACTACTTTACTTTGAGTGTAAAGTTTTTTCATAATTTTTCATTTCCAATGGTGCACTTTGAACACATTTTTTGTTGTTGGTATGTTTAGGCTACAGTAGATATTCTGTATTCATATTTTTGATGTTTAAAATGACAACCTGTACTTGACTACGTCACTTTATTATTACCCATATTCACCATTGCATGCAGTACAATCAATTCACTAAATCAAATTAGATTACTTTCTCTGTTAGGAGTCGTTAAAGGAAACTATCTTCTGGTATGTGTTTCATTACTGCATTGCTGAAGTCCCAAAATGTTTTGCAAGTCAGCAATCAAGTTTCAAGATACATAACCTTCAAAATACAGAAATACAGCCGGTATGCAAAACACAGAATCATATGACGCATACCAGCTGTATTCTGTATTTTAAAGATATCTTGACGCTGTGTTTTGCATTAATGCTGCGTTATGCATCATACCAGCTGTATTTCTGTATTTTTAAAGATATCTTGATGCTGCGTTTTGCATTAATGCTTGGTTATGCATCATACCAGCTGTATTTCTGTATTTGAAAGTTCAATATCTTGAAAATGTGATTGCTTACATGCAAAACATTTTTGAGACTATATAAACAATGGACCAATGAAACAAATACCAAAAGATAGTTTTTGTGTGGAATTTTCCTTTAAGTGCATTGAGCAGGGCTGGAGGGCATGAGAGGTGGTGCCCGGCCGGTGCTCTCTGAAGCTCAGGTGCCTCATCAGGGGGAATACCTGAACCAGGGGAGGGAGGAGGAGACAGAGCGCCCATCAAACAGTTCTCCCATTGTAGCATAGCGGTTATGGAATTTGATTCAGCCAGAGATATGGCGAGCGCTTTGGGGAGTGGAGTAGAAATGCACAGGTACACTGAAGACCAAAGGCACCGCTGAGGGGTTTGGAGGGAGGTCATCTTGAATTTCACTTCTTGTGAACACTTTTTTACTTTCTAGCACACTTTGTTCCCCAATAAATGATGAGAAATGGTCCCAACCTTTCTCAGAACACTATAAGTATGAGAATCTGATTCAACGTTATAAATTAGAATGAAGAATGAAGAAATCGGATGAAGAAATCACAACAATAAAGTGAGGCAACAATCTAAATATTAATGTGCAACATGTTATCTCAATAAACATTTGCCTTTCAGAGCCCCTGTTCTCGGACTACTTTCACCATAAATTAAAAATGTTTTATTTTATTTTACTCTTTTTAAGGATCAATCTAGTTTAATAAATTTTCTGGACATCAGTGCAGTCTCTGTTATTAAAAGTCAAGAGGAAAGAATAATTATTTATATAATCTTAATTAAAAGAATCACTACTATTTATATTTGACATAGCTGACCTTTGGTTGGCAATGTAAGTCATTTTGCTGTTACATTTAGTGGGGATGAAGGTTTGCAAAGACCAGAGCTGTGGGAAGTTCAGGATTGGTTATGTGTGTTTCTGTGCGTGTTTGTGTGAGAGAGATTGGGGATAGAAGCCATGTCACACGGTGAGCGAGGGGCCGTTTACTGTACACCAGGTTAGCAGCGGCCAGAGAGCCTCTACAGTCTGCACTATCACCACATACAATGACAATTACAAGGCCAATTAGTCTGCAGCACATATTTACACAGACAAGTCTTTCAGGCCTGTGTCACAATAATGAATCAAACAATAAATGAAAAGATTCTCCCCCAAATAAACATTTGAAAAATAAATCAAAATATTCTGTGTAGGTTTAATAAAAGTTGATATTACATTAAGAATACGATCACATTGACATTACGTTGCTGGTTGCTATTGACGATTGTCACCGAGGTGAATAAATGTGATATGTTATCATATGATGATATCATATATCATATAAGTGCTAAAATTACATTCTAAAATGTTATATGCAGATGGTAATTACAGTTAAATTGGAATGTTACATAATGCAATATTGATTAAAAGCAAAAAATATAATAATAATAATAAAATGTCTTCCATTAAGAGCTGTTCTTCAATACCAGCAACTATGATTTCCCATTAACAACTAGCGGACCAAGTAAACACTTTCAAAACATTTGAGGAGATTAAAACAATGCAACAGAGAGAAAGCAGCCAGTCAACTATATAAACTGGCCAGTAGAAAGCAGCCAGTCAACTCTATTAACTGGCCAGTAGAAAGCAGCCAGTCAACTCTATAAACTGGCCAGTAGAAAGCAGCCAGTCAACTCTATTAACTGGCCAGTAGAAAGCAGCCAGTCAACTCTATAAACTGGCCAGTAGAAAGCAGCCAGTCAACTCTATAAACTGGTCAGTAGAACGCAGCCAGTCAACTCTATTAACTGGCCAGTAGAAAGCAGCCAGTCAACTCTATAAACTGGCCAGTAGAAAGCAGCCAGTCAACTCTATAAACTGGCCGGTAGAAAGCAGCCAGTCAACTCTATAAACTGGCCAGTAGAAAGCAGCCAGTCAACTCTATAAACTGGCCAGCAGAAAGCAGCCAGTCAACTCTATTAACTGGCCAGTATAAAGCAGCCAGTCAACTCTATAAACTGGCCGGTAGAAAGCAGCCAGTCAACTCTATAAACTGGCCGGAAGAACGCAGCCAGTCAACTCTATAAACTGGCCGGTAGAAAGCAGCCAGTCAACTCTATAAACTGGCCGGTAGAAAGCAGCCAGTCAACTCTATAAACTGGCCGGTAGAAAGCAGCCAGTCAACTCTATAAACTGGCCGGTAGAAAGCAGCCAGTCAACTCTATAAACTGGCCGGTAGAAAGCAGCCAGTCAACTCTATAAACTGGCCAGTAGAAAGCAGCCAGTCAACTCTATAAACTGGCCGGTAGAAAGCAGCCAGTCAACTCTATAAACTGGCCGGTAGAAAGCAGCCAGTCAACTCTATAAACTGGCCAGTAGAACGCAGCCAGTCAACTCTATAAATTGGCCGGTAGAAAGCAGCCAGTCAACTCTATTAACTGGCCAGTAGAAAGCAGCCAGTCAACTCTATAAACTGGCCAGTAGAAGGCAGTGTCGCACTGATGGGCTTTCCAGTTATTAGAGCGCTTCCCAGTTAGATAGTGAAGTTTTTACAAGTTAAGATTGACAATCATATCCTTGGTTCCATTTATGATAAAGATGGACTTCTTCATTCTCTCTTCCTTACTTTTTTCCGAGTATCAGTATGTCATCAACGCAATGTGTTTTGCTATCAGAAGTCCAACATACATTCATTTCTGCAATTGAAAAATGACAAAGCATCAATGACAATTCCCATATTATTATTTGACATGGATACCATTTTAATGAACAGTTTACTAAACACAGTGTATCAAAACAAGTACAAAATCAGGTCAACTGGGCTGCAATTTATTTAAAATTAATTACAAAAATATTTTGTGCCTTGAACTGTGCCTTGAATCACACACCACAGCAAGGAAAAAATGAATTGCAAATAAAATACAATGGGTATAATAATCTATATAGTACTATCACTACACACTTGGGAGGCAGACATGCTAAAATGATATAACGTGATTTATGAAATTTCAGCATATCAAATTGAACGCTCTAATGCCTTGCAGATCTGTTGTTTGAGAATAAAAGTTGGAAAAAATTGTTGGGTTCATTCTAAGGGGATAAACATTGGGCTACATTAATTCTGGTAATCTATAATCTTTATATTTTCAGTTTATCCAATATGGCCACTTAAGTTCCTAACTTTTATCAATGTATGTTTTTTTTAACCAATCTGTCATTTCAAATGAAATGCTAATAAAAATGATACAAGCCAAGCTTAGTCATAATATACGACAGCAGTGCTTACTAGACGTTCCAAACTGAAACCGGCAAAAGGAGACTGTTCGTGCACCTTTTTCCAATTTATCCCCAAATTCAATAAATTAACCAAATGTGTGCATTAGGTTACTTCCTCTTGCTAACCATGATTCAAAAGGCGGAGGGAAAAAAACATGAATGTCAACATGTGTTTTGCTTTTCCTCTTTGTGAAACATGGCTGTACCCCCAGGCAGGCCTGCGCCCTGCCATCTAACGCTGTAGCCCGTGCTCCGCTCAGTGAATCTCGCTGAAGCCAGAGGAACCGTCAGAGCCAGTGTTCTGTGTGATAATCCAGTCCATGAGCTGTTTCCTTACTGCTTCCTAGGAGAGGATGAGGCCTAGCCAAGTAGACCAATTTAACTTTGAAAAATGTCCTAATAGCTAAATTGAACAGTCTTGGAAACTTCTTTCCGGGCACCTTTTCCCCTGTTTTTATCAGTCGCATCGGCACTTGCAGAACATAAGCACCCAGTGAAGCATTTGACAAAACCCAGGAAGCTTTACTCCAAACAAGGGAATTTGTTTTCATG